>JANHFL010004967.1:41014-69856 GCA_032468155.1 Oxyrhabdium leporinum
AAGTGCTTCAACGACCCTCTAAAAGGATGCAAGGGACCAGCTGTCTGTAAAGCATATAAATCCTTCCATTCCCCACCATCCTGTCAGAGCTGAAGAAGCTTCTTGGATGAGAAGCGAAACATCTTCAAAGGAAAAAACAAGAAAGTCCAATTGCCTCCCGAAAAAGCACCCGGATGACTGAGAATCTCTGCAGACTTTTATCCTGTTGATACTGCACACTCCAACCCTGTGGCAGTTAAGAACTTAAAACAATGACATTATCAATAAAATCCAATAATCTCAGAATAAAAAAAAATCTTGAAAATATGCCAAATAAAATCATAAATAACACCGACACCCAAAGCAGCACAACATAAAAAGCTTCAAACATTAAAAGAATCAAATCAAATAATTATGTGTAAATCAAGCCCTTAGATATCAAGCCCTCAGCAGCTTCCCCAAAGGAAATATTGTTGGCTTGGCTGATAGAACTCAGTAAACCATAACCCAGATTACAGGTAATCTTCATTAAGTGACTGCCTCATTTAGCAACCATTGGCAGTTAAAATAATGATGAAAAAGTAATTCTGTGACCAATCCTCGCATTTTCAACTTTTGCAGTCTGTAAAGCCAAGTAAAGGTGAAGTAAGATCATAAGCATAGTGAGAGTTTCTTTTAATGACTGCTTCACTTAATGACCGAGTTGCCAGTATCAATTCTGGTCACTAAACAAGAACTACCTGAAATATGATCTCATGCAACATATTAAGGAAGAAAACAGTTGATCTGGGTTCTTTTAAAAAAGCTATCTTTGTATATATATAATTACAGGTAGTCCTCGATTTACAACCACAATTGAGCCCAACATTTCTGTTGTTAAGTGAGACAGTTGTTAAGTGAGTTTTACCCCATTTTAAGACCTTTCTTGCCACAGGTGTTAAGTAAATCACTGCAGCTGATAAGTTAATAAACCCAGTTTATTCAGTGAAACTGGTGAAATTTGGCAGAAGGTCGCATGCTGCAAAAGGTTGTAACTTTGAAAAACAGTTGTAAGTCACATTTTTCAGTGCCGCTGTAACTTTGAACAGTCACTAAATGAACTATTGTAAGTCGAGGACTACCTGCGCTGAATGTAGCTTGGTTAAATTGAACACAGACTATGCATTACAATTTTAACTTATGGTCTAGGTTCTACCAGTTGGGCAGGTTGGCAGATATTGCTTCTTTCGTGGTGGATGTATGCCAGCAAATTACAGTAAAACAGAACTCTTCAAATGTACTATGATAGGTGGCCTGATTCCTCGATTCAACCAGATTCCTTGCTTTCCCCCTGACAGGTGGTAGCCATCACACTGTTGACAGCTTCCGGAGAAATCCTGGAGTGCTCTGAAACTGTGAATCCTGAACTCTTCCGAGCGGCCTGTGTACATCTAGGTTGTTTGGGCATAATTCTCACAATGACTTTCCAATGTGTCACAGAATTCTGCCTGCAAGAAACCACCTTCCCTTCTACACTCAAGGAGGTAAGCTCAGATGCTGCATTTGGGAAGTACAATTTAAGAGGTGCATGATGTGTCTGTGTGGCCAAATTGCCATTTGATATTTTAATGTCTCAGAAGATTCAACGCTCTTAGAAAAATTCTACCAGCATACAGCGGTAATTAGTTAACAAAGTATTCTTTTTCTATGCACAGCAGTCTCAATTAATCTAATTTGTTAGGAAATCTTCTAAGCTGAGGATCCTAAGTAGGAAGATTAAGTTTATTTTCAGAGAGTATCTGGTCTTTGGAAATTATTTCTTAGTGTCTAAAATGTGTGTGTGTGTGTGCATTCCTCAGGTGTGCCAAAGATATTATCTCTTTTTTTCCCACAGATGGGAAAGAACAATATTTAGTCAACAAATTTATACTTGGAAAATTCCACACTCCCATGTTATCTTCTATAAAACAAATTTCTGACAGACTTTGGTTACAGTACAAATCTACCCTTCTAAGAATGCTTTATTTTATATCAAGATTCTTGTCTTGTTTGCTTCTAAGATAAATGGGAGCTCTCCATTTATTTATTCAACCTATATGCTGAGTATATATTAAAGGAAGATGGATTGAAAGAACATGAGCATGGATTTAATATTGGAGGAAGAAACATCAATAACTTGCAATACACTGATGACATTAAACATGTAGCCCAAAATGCAAGCTCTAGTAATAAAAGTTAAGGAGCAAAGTGAAAAATGGGACTAAAATTAAATATAAAGAAGACCAAACTAATGACAATAGGTAGAACAACTTATCAATAACACTTAGCACTTAAATACTGCTTCACAGTGCTTTACAGCTCTCTCTAAGCAGTTTACAGAGTCAAAATATTGCCCCCCCACAAGCTGGGTCCCCATTTTACCAACCTCAGAAGGATGGAAGGCAGAGTCAACCTTGAGTCAATCAAGATCAAACACCTGACGGTAGGCAGAGTCAGCCTGCAATTCATTACTTAGAATTGACAATGGAGATACCAGAGTGTTGGATAGCTTCTGCCTTTCAGGATTAACCATCAATAGTAAGCAAGCAGTCAAGAAATAAGCCGTAGATTATAACTTGGCAGGGCAGCCATGAAAGCCTTGATAAAGATATGTAAATGCCATGATGTATCTATAACTACAAAGATCAAAATCATGTTATGCATGGTATTCCTGTGACAACCTATGGAAGCAAACACTGGAATTTGAAGAAGCAAGATAGGAAGAATATCGACATTTTTGAACGATGGTTTTGGAGGAGACTCCTGAGAATATTGTGGACAGTCAAGAAAACCAACAAATGGATCATCAAACAAATCAACCCAGAGTTCTCCACACTATAAAAAAGATGTGAGACTCTAGAAAAAGTGCAGAGAAGTGCAACCAAGATGATTAAGGGACTGGAGGCTAAAACATACAATGAACGGTTGCAGGAATTGGGCATGGCTAGTCTAGTGAAGAGAAGGACTGGGGAGACATGATAGCAATGTTCCAATATTTGAGGGGCTGCCACAGAGAGGAGGGGGTCAAGCTATTTTCCCAAGCATTCAAAGGCCAGACAAGGAATAATGGATGGAAACTGATCAAGGAGAGATTCACCCTGGAAATAAGGAGACATTTTCTGACAGTGAGAACAATCAACCAATGGAACAGCTTGTCTTCAGAAGTTGTGGGAGCTTCATTACTGGAAGCTTTCAAGAAGAGACTGGACTGCCATTTGTCAGAAATGGTGTAGGCTCTCCTGCTTGGGCGGAGGTTTGGACTAGAAAACCTGCAAAGTCTCTTCCAACTCTGTTAATCTGTTAAATGACCAGGCTCAAATTATCCTATTTTGGTCTCTCTATCTCTGTGACCTACAAATAACTTACAACAGCCTTTTGTAGGCAGATGGGCTGCTTTCCAAATTCCCAGCCCACATGGTCAAAAGGGACTATGCTGTCCCAACCCATCTGGAGGAGGACAGCAGGGAAAGGTTCAGATGAGAACAATTTACCTCATAACTTTGCTCAATTCATGCCACAATTTTCCTTGGAGGAGAAATGACAACTTTTAAACATCTTCAGTTTAAAAGGTGAGGTGTGGTATGCAAAATTATTTAGGGAGTGGAAAAAATAAATAGAAAAATATTTTTCTCTTTTTAAAGTGAGATTGTCTAATTTATCTGACTTGTGGAAAGTTGTCTTAGATGCAGCACACAGCTAGCTTTCCTAAACTAGCTTTCAAGGACATTTAGTCAAGTATATGGAATAAGTTTATTCCAAGGATGATGCTGTTATTGTCATGGACTGCCTAGTGTTCATGCACTTTTCATTACTTAAATTTTATTGGCAGTATGATTATCATGTTTTAATCCATATTTGACCCAGGCAACTTGTGTTTGGGGACAATTGATAAATGATGGCAATAAAGATAATGAAAGTATATCGAAATAGCTAAGAAGAACTGGAAGGTTGCCTAGAGGTGAAGACACTCACCTCCCATTTGGAAGGTTGAGAGTTCAATCCTAGACAGTGACAAATGTATCTCTATCAGGGCGCATATCTGCTTTGAACTCTGCATAGGTGTAAGGAAGGGCATCTGGCCAGTAAACACTCAGCTCCACTCAGTCAACCCAACTCCATCCTGATGAAGGGTCATAAAAAGAAGAAGAAAATAGGATGAGTCCTCTGAATACCAAGCACAGATGACCAACTGCAAGAAAAGTCTACTACATTCATATCCACTTTTAAGGATGACTTAATAGGTCTTTGATGTAACCATCAAGATTTTCTCATATACTTTTTTTAAGGAAATACAGAGACCGTGAGTGGGCAGTTTTACTGAAACTGGTAGCATACAACAAATAGTGAATGGACCATTTTTTCAAACAATTGAATTTTTCCCTCTTCTTCTCATTGGCTTCTTTGTTGTTGTTGTAGCTTTGAAAGACTTAATGCCTTACAAACATCTATATCAATCTCCCTATGCCTATGCCTATGCCTATGCCTATGCCTATGCCTATGCCTATGCCTATGCCTATGCCTATGCCTACAGCTACAGCTACATCTATCTATCTATCTATCTATCTATCTATCTATCTATCTATCTATCTATCTATCTATCTATCTATCTATCTATCTATTTTAGATACCACCCATCTCACTCTCAGAAGAACTATAATTCCCACATTCACACCCAGCCCAGCAATCAACCATGTTAGATGTTGAGGAACCACAGTATTGTCTAATAAATCTGGCAAACACCAAGCATTTGAAAGGTGGTCATGTTAGTACTTCAGTAAATGAATGTTTGATGGATTAATCCAGTTGCAATTAACTACAATTGTGGAATTAAACCTTCAGAACAACTGAGTCTCTGAATACCTGATACCGGCAAAGGCAGGACCATTAATAAGGGGGACTTGTTAGTTTCCTATTCTAATTACAGGCTTCCAGAGACACTAGGCTGGACACTGGAAATGGGATGTTAAGAAGACTTTCTAATTCACCAAGGACAAGTTGGATAAAAAGTAGCACTTCTTATTTTAAAAGAGGGATGCAGATGTCTAAATCTGAGCACATAATTTTATGAATGACCTGTATCAGACGTTACGCCCTGAGAAATACTGACCTTTGATGCAGAAGGCAGTGGTTTCACATTTTCATGTAATACACCTGAATCAGAGCGGCCTCTTTCTTTTCTCTTCTTTGACTGATTTTCAGCAGTTCCATAAATATGCTTCAATATTACATTGTTTATCCTCAAAGCTTTTCCTGTTCCCTAAAGCAGCTGGAGAGAGCAAAATTCCCCCTCCCCAACTTTTTTCGTTTTCTTTGTGCCATGATTTTCTTTGGCACATATATATCTCATTTTTCTGATTTTGCACATGAGCTTCCAGATTAGGTTGTACAAACAGATGCTCTTTTTACAGGAATTGTTGAGCTTCCGTGGCTGCTCACCTTCTTTGTGTCTCTCCATGGACCATTCTTGTCCAATATATTTTACTCTTCCTTCAGTTCCTGCATGTTAATTTGTGCTTCTTAGTTCCCATGGCCTCGTAGGCATGGGTTTAAGTGAGAGGGATTGCAAAATCAGTGGCTACTTTATTCTTTCATTCTGAGCATTTTCTTTCCTATAGAAATGTATAGTGAGCTACCATCCATTTCCAAATGGAAGGCAACCTTTCTATTTAAAGATGACTAAAAGCTGGTGAAAACATAACAGTAAACCAAATTCCTTGGCTGCAGAAAGGAAGTGAGAAAACTCAACCTTTTCTTTAGCAAGGATTTGCAGTTAGAGAAGATGGCAGGGTTTCCTGATCCTGAAAATTATTTCAAGGGCTCCTCCAGGGTTGAGAAAGGCAGATCTAATGGGGTCCTCAATTGTGTCCATTTTGCTGCTAGATTATTTATTTATTTATTAGATTTTTATTTATTTATTTATTTTTATTCTTTATTACTTTATAAGTAACATACATAATACTCCTTCCGCCTTCTATTTTCCCCATAACAATAACCCTGTAATCTGGGTTGGTCTGAGAGAGAATGACTGACCCAAAGTCACCCAGCCAGCTTTCATGTCTACCGGGGGACTAGAATTCACAGTCTCCTTCTTTCTAAGCCATCACCTTAACTACTACACCAAATTGGCTTTCTGGTTTATTAATTCTGCAATCTTGGCTCCCATCTCCAGAGCAAATTTGTAACCCTTCACATAGGAAGAATTGGGATTGCTATGTTTGTCCAATCTCTCGTTTTCTATTTTTAAGCCATGTAAGCTATTTTTAAGCCAACTTAAACTGGTTCATGGCAGGAAGCAGCAATTAATTCAAACAACAATTACTGATCTTGTACAATGGGGCATGAAGTTTTACTGATCAAATTTTGCTAGCAAAACATTTAGAAAGTGCGAAGAGGGAATAATACAAGATGTCCCAAAATATTTTAATGCACTTTTAAGCTGTAAAAACTGCATTTTTATATACCCTATAGTATATAAAACTCCCAGGTGAATGTTCTTGTTCCTCTGCATTATTTTTGAGATTTTCATATTGATTAGAATTCCCTATAGCATCCTAGAGCAGGGAGGAACATTTAGGCCAGTGGATCTAACCCTCTAATCCAGTGTTTCTCAATCTTGGCAACTTCCACAATTCCCCAGCCAGCAAGGGAATCTTCAAGATGCCAAGGTTGAGAAACACTGCTTTATTCAGGTCAGGAATCCCAGTTAAACATCCCCATAAGATAACTGTCCAGTCAATGAAAAGGATGGCAGTTGTTTCCACTGCTGAACTATTCTTGCTGTTAGGAAGAGTGTAGACTATCTGTTTGTGTCCTTTTCTTGCAGCGAATTAATGGGTTGAAAAATCATGCTCTCACAGAGGAGAAGCAGTAGTAGTCTGATGGTTAAAATATTGAATAAAAGTAGGGAAACCCAGGTTAATCTTACCAAGAAAGTTCTTGGTAATGGGTGGGATGATCATTATCGCTCAACCCAGGCTAACTATTTCACACAGCTGTTGTGAGTAAAAATGGAGGACTGGGTATTTATGCATTCCTCCTTGAGGTTCAAGAGGAAAGGTGAGAAATAATTTCATAATTTTACTCTTGAATGTGAACTATTTAGCATGTCACCCAGATGGCACAGCAAACTAGACACTTGAGCAATATCACCTAACTTAAAGATGTGCCATTCAGCTCTCAATTTGAACATCTTGTAGGTTCTTGACAACCTAGAAAATCATCTGAAGAAATCTGAATATTTTCGCTTCCTTTGGTTCCCTCACAGTGAAAATGTGAGCATCATCTACCAAGATCATACCAACAAGGTGAGTACATTCTACCATGATAAAAGTAATTTGCCATTAAGTTTACTTGAGAAAGAAAACTAGGAAGGCAGGAATTAAGAACATTCCACTTGCTCATGAGTCTTGCTCATTTCAACAGGATTTCCAACAAAGGGTACCCATTATCTTTTTGTTTTTTCATTCAACCTCCCTGTTAGGTAAATCCTAATAACTGTCATCACTTTACAGATCAAGAAGTTACATCTAATCTGAACACAAATATGCCTTTATAAGGATAATCCCCATC
Organism: Oxyrhabdium leporinum; assembly: GCA_032468155.1. NCBI lineage: Eukaryota > Metazoa > Chordata > Lepidosauria > Squamata > Cyclocoridae > Oxyrhabdium > Oxyrhabdium leporinum. Next base: position 48,581 of record JANHFL010004967.1, read on the forward strand.
AATGCTCCCAGACTATCTCACAAGCACCCAGTTGAGAGAGGCTGGTCTGTCCTACTAAAATTAAATGATTAAAACACTGGACTTTGACCAGAGAGACCCAGCCATGGAATTTAATGTGTGGATTTGGATCGGTCACTTGGTTTCTCTTTGGTGAGGACCAAAGGACCTCACAAGGTGGTGGTGGTTGGCATAAATTGAGGGAAAGACCCCATATAAGCCCCTATATGAGTTCTGAAAAATAAAAGATGGGATATCAGTGCAATCAATCAATTCCATGTTGGTACATGCTCAGGGTTATGGAGAACTTAGCATTAATTGGTTCTCACAATATCATGGGCTTAAAAATCAGATCCCCAGCCTTCTGACAAGTTCATAAAAATCCAATACTCTTGTTTTTGCAGCCTCCCTCTTCCTCAGCAAACTGGTTTTGGAATTATGCCATTGGATATTATCTGTTGGAGTTCCTTCTTTGGATCAGGTTAGTTTCTCCATCTCTTCAAAAAAAAATGTCGCCTGGTGGATGGAAGGACTGCATTTGTCTTTTCGTATCTCATCACTTTCTGCTTCCAAGGAGGTTTTCTATACAGGTTAGCTTGGGGTGGGTTCTTGTAGTTGTCACTCATTTATCTACCCCTTCACTAAGCCTTCAAAAATGAACTAAAATATATCAACCTGGGACAGTATATTTGATATTCTGATTAATTTTTATTCCTGGAAGTCAAGGTATTTCATCCCACACTATGAATCAAGCAAGATTACTCCTAGACGCACACATGCAGAATCTCCTACTACTGTTGTAAATCTCACTCTTTATTCTAGCAGTGTGATAGCCGAACTTAGGCTGTCCTCTGGTGGGCAGAAGATGAAAGCACCTTTGTGAAGTTGCTGAATTGATGGAAAAAATAAATTGCTCCACCCATAATGGATGGACTCAAAGCGCACCACTGAGAGACTTGAAAGAACAGATTAGGGATGGATTGCAATGGAGAAAAATCTATCTGGTTGCTAGGAGTTGAAAACAACTTGATGGTACATAATCAGTCCATCCATCCATCTATAAATTGTTGAAAAGTAAATTCTCATTTGCATGGTGTTCACCAGTTGAGACAGTATTCTTCGCAATGGTACTGTACTTTAATTTTCAGTTTAGACCACAGCCCAGATGTTTCCTGGTGGTTTTTCATCAAATCAAACCAGATCTGGCCTTGCATAGGTTTTCAAAATCAGCCAAGATTGGCTAGAGATTATTCTGTAATTGTGCTATTCTATTGAAATCAGTGGCCAAATAAATACGAGGAGTGATAGCAAGGTTTCTTTGCCTGCTAGAATGCACCCTGGGAAATAATGAATAAGCCCAGTACTTTATTTGTAGAATGCTGCTTAGTTTTTGATGTTTCTAGCCTTGTACTTAAATAAGAAGGAGACCATGGAAGAAATGCTAACAGCTCTAGACATATGTTGCCACTCCCACATGGCTTCCTTTTCATCCTTTTTGTAAGCTACAAAAAGACTCTGTGCTGTGTTAGTGAATAATTTCTGTGACATGAACAGCTTGCTTAGACACAACAATAGGGAAGGCTTTTATTGCCCATCCAGCGAAAGTCTTGCACTACAAAGCTCTCTTTGATAACTTCCAGCATTGACTCCCCATCACCACCGCCGTCCTGGATGCTTCTGGGAAGTAGAAATGAGGGAAGCAGAATTTCAGCAGCTCAAGATATTTTTCAATCTAGCCCAGGAATGTTTGAGTAGGAGCACTCAACTTGGCCATGGCAGCAGAGAATTGTGGGCAAAGCAATCCCACCACATCTGCATGATATCAAATTGGGGAAGGGTGGTCACAGAGTTGTAATAAAAGATTTGGAAGGTGCCAAACAAAGATTTTCTTTCCTGACTCAGGAGAGAAATCCCAATTCCCCATGCTGCCAGGGGAATTCTAGTTGAAGTCCACACATCTTGCCAAGCTTGAGAATCACTGCTGTAGCTATTTCATCTGAGGGCTTTGGCATGCAGAGCAGGTGTTCCACCACTGAGCTAGTCCTTCTCAGCTTCTTGTTTCTTCTTCTCCTTCAGCACATTCCTGCCCTTCTTGGTATTTTGGATCAACCGCTTCTTCTTTTGGCTCCTCTTCACTGGCAAAGTGGAAAATGTAAACTTGAGCTACAAAATCTTCAACTATGAATGCCGATTCAAGCAGCATGTGCAAGATTGGGCCATTCCCATGTAAGTCAAGTGGGACTCTCATTCTCTGGTAGAAACAATAGATTCCAAAATATCTGGAGGATATTTGACATTTAACATGCAGACCTCTACCATTAAAAGTTAAATCTATTTCACTGTCTGTTCGTGAGCCTATTCTCAATGAATTGCTTGAGATGGAGAGTCAGATTGGTGTAGTGGTTAAGATGCTGACTAAGAAAGGAGACTGTGAGTTCTAGACTTTTATTAGGCAGGAAAGCCAGCTAGCTGACTTTAAGCCGATCAATCTCTTACAGTCTAACCCAGTGCCCAGGATGGTTGTTATGGGGAAAATAGGAGTATTGGGTATATTCACTGTTTTGAATTGATAAGGTAGGATTCAATATATATATATTGTTAAATATACATATAGGGTAATATATGTAATAATAACAACTGCACTGTACAATGACCTTAAAGGTGGAAGAAGAAAAGGAAACAGGTCTCTGAGATCAGAGAAGCACATCATAAATATTGCCTATAGTTCCGTACAATGAACATACCATATAAGAGCCACAGTGGCGCAGTGGTTAGAATGCAGCACTGCAGGCTACTTCTGCTGATCACCGGCTGCCAGCAGTTTGGCAGTTCGGATCTCACTGGCTCAAGGTTGACTCAGCCTCCCACCCTTCCGAGGTCGGTAAAATGAGGAGCCAGACTGTTGGGGACAATATGCTGACTCTGTAAAGCCGCTTAGAGAGGGTCTGTAAAGCACTGTGAAGCAGTATATGTCTAAGTGCTATTGCTAAGTGCTGTTGCTATATAAATCATTATCTTAAAATAAATGAAGTTCCAGTGCAGCAGAGTGAAGAACTGAAACCAGACCAAAGCAGGCAGGATGATATCCAAAGCGTTCGAGGAATAAGAAACAGAAAACAAGTGAAATAAGATTTGTCATGCCCCTGGCTGAAGACTTATCCTCAGCTGAGAAAAAGGCCATTGGAGGACCCATCCCTAGCACCTCTGATGAGATGACATCAGGATCCACAGTTTCTGGCCCTTGTCATTCAGATCTGGACCCAGACGCTCAATCCGTTCCATGTGTAACATCAGAATTCAGACTGTTTGCTGAAACAAGACCTTGCTGTGAAGCTTGTCTCGCATGATGATCACTCACTGGATTCCCTTTGAATTCAGAGTGTATTTATTACTACACCTATGCCCGTTGGATGTATAGCCTTGTAATTGCTAATTGATGGTGGTATCATTTTCAAACACAGAAGATCATCAATTAAATGCAGACACTGAATTTAAGGCCCATCTCCAGACAGTTTTTATAATTGTATTTTGTCTTTCCTTCAAGGATTTAGGCTGAAATACATAGTGATTCCACGCTCCCTTTACATTTACTAACGCCGATAGCTTAGCTAAATTGAATTACTAATTTAAGGTCACAGAATTACAGATGAATAGATCTTGCTCTTCTGTGGTCTATTTTGCCTTTGATGTAATTAAAAAATAATTGTTTATGTTTGAAGAAAAGATGCTTAAAGGGTGCTATCATCTCCTCCATAGCCTTATTCAAAGTTCCCATTTCCTTCAATCTCTCTTCATATGATTTTTTTTAGATCCCTTGATCACATTTGTTCTTCCCTGAATCTAATTAGTTTTGATCATAAAAGATTGTTGCCCAGAATGGGATATAGTTCCCAAGATGTGGACAGAATAAATGGAACTCTTTTTTCCCCTTCATCTGAAAACTTTAGTTTTATGGCCTATGCTTCTATGACCTAAAACTATATTTCTCTTTCTGGCCATAGCTGACTCATATTCAGTCTGCAATCAACTACTATCAAGTACTATTCTTTTCACAGATGTTATTAGCAAGCCCAGTAATCATGTATTTGATTCTTTTTTTCTTCCTAAAGAGAATAGCATTTGTCTTTATTAAAGTTAATTCTATTATTTTCAATTTCCCAACTTTAAAAAAAATGTTTCAAAATGAGGGATTTTGAGAATGCCTTTCTTTATTTAGCTTTCATTTATTTACTGCACACTTCCAGCTATGAGGTTGGTCCACAGTCGTTTTTAAAAGCCCTTGTTGTAGCTATCACTTTAGACAATCTGGAAATCATAGTTATCCATGTTCATTAACAACAGAGCCACAAATGTTGCTGGATGCTATTGTGGGTGACAAGATTCCCTTCTTTTACTGAACAACAGCAGCAAATGGCTGCTCTCAATAGACTTATATCAGCCCTATGAAGTAGACCAGATCAAGTAACTAACTCTACGAGATGAATTGAACTCTGTTTTATTGAGATTGAATATAGCAACAGAATTTTTCAAGTGTGTCTCTGTTTTCCTTTACCTTTTATTTATATATGAGGAGTTTAAGTCTCTTCTTCATTCTCTCTGCCCCCTCCTGTGTTTAATGCATCCTTCAGCAGTACTTGTTGGCCTAACAACTTCTGGATCCCTTCTCCAAGGTCACCTCCATAGTTCCCTACAAGTCATGAGAAGGCATGGATAGTGATGGAAAGATAATATTGTCCATTATAAAATATTGTCTCATTTGACTAGTGAGTCTTTTTCTTTTAGTGAGAAAACAAAGGATGCTCTTCTGGAGTTAAAAGGGATATTGGAGACTAATCCCAAAATGGTAGCCCATTACCCAGTAGAAGTGCGCTTCACCCAAGGGGATGACTTCCTCCTGAGCCCCTGTTTCCAGAGGAATAGCTGTTACATCAACATTATTATGTACAGGTGAGAAGGGGGGAAGCATAACTGGAGTAGGCAAGCTGGAGGCCTGTGTTTCTTTCAGTACCAATGAAAACTAAAGTGAAGCTTAATTAACCCTAGGCCAAAAAAGTAGAAATTAAAACACGAAAGATTTGTAGTTCAAAAGGGATGAATGAATCCTATTTTGGCCCCTCATGATGTCTCTACACCTTCCATTCAAGTTTAATGGCATTCTCAAGCATAACACCTCTGTTTTCTTTCCCAGAATCTCCCATCTTTGATGTTAGTCTGACACAGAGGGAGCTTCTGAGGGAACAAGGGTAGCTTCCTTACTACCAATAGCCATTATTCTCAGAACTTCCCTCCCTAGGATGCTCAAGGTGCTCCGTAGGGTGTCCCAGGAGGGGGGGATGGCAACCATCAGAAAAGTACCCTGAAGAACCAGCACTCCTACAATGAGTTACTGTTCACCAGCATAAATCAATATAATATATAAACTCTGGTATCCTCCCTATATTTTTTTTTGAAGCTGAGTCTCAGCTGCAAAGAAGTAGTGGTAGATTCTGACCCAACGCTTGTCCTATTATGTTCAGAAGAATGACATTCAATATGGTCACTTTCGGTACCACATATAAGTTATCTGGAACAATGCTTTTCAGATGGCTTTCTGAAGTAGTGGTGTTTGTTGGTGAGATTAATTATTAGTGGTCAATTTATGCAGCACTCCTCTAGAAGTGCTGGAATGATCCTGGAGAGAGAAAGAAGAACAGATTTCTATTCCTTAACACCCCACTTCCTACAAAGAGTCATTTTAGAACAGCCAATGGTGCCCTTCAGATTCACTGAAAATGCAACTACAAGAACTTCCAGCCAACCAGGGATTTCATAACCTGAAGTTGAAACATATTTGGAGGGCCCCAGGCTGAAGATCATTCTACTAGCTTATTGCACATATGTTAATTCAGAAAGTTAGACTGAATAACCAGAAACATCTTGTGACTGTGAAGATGGGAAGCTCTTCAAGAGGTCCTACCCTCCCACAATGATCTTATCATGCCTCTATTAATACTAAAGATATCTTCTGCACTTGCAATCATGCTGACAGCAATCCAGCACCACGACCACGTTACAAAATGTGCATGACCTCTCTCCTGACCACTACTTTTGAACCAGTATTTTCCCCATTCACTGTTTCACAGATAGCTGAAAGCAAAGTCACCCAGTATTTGTGCACTTTCTGTGACTTACTGCCTACTTGCCTGAGCTAACAACCCTCCCCCTCATGCTCGGCTTTGTGTGTTAAAAGAAAAAAAAAGATTGTTTAACCATGCGAGCTTGCAGAATCCTGACTTGTTGGAAAGGAGCCAGGTTAAAACAAAAGCCATTCCCTCCCTTAGTGCTGAAATAGCACTAAGCTACTGGGTATGTAAATCAAACAAATGAGCTGAAGTTGCTCCTTGTGAGATAAACACCAGTCTAAATGTATCTGAAATCCCCATGATGAGGGCAGTATGAAGAATCCACGTTTAAGATGACTTCAGGATGACTTCTAAATGGAGGTGATGTGGATAGTCATGATGTGGCAAAGCAGAAGATTCTCTCTGTCATTAGCCACACAAATCCGTTCTTTAAGGGAGAGTCATTCAGTCCTTGTTCTCACTTTCTGCTGCTGCTTCTTTCTCAAGGCCCTACGGGAAAGACGTTCCACGCCTTAACTACTGGCTTGCCTATGAAGGAGTCATGAAGAAGTTTGGAGGGAGACCACACTGGGCAAAGGTATTAGGTTAAATCCTTTTCTAGTAAACACATACACTTTCCTCCTTGCAGAATCAGATCATTTTTGCACATAAAAAATACAAACTGAAAATAATGCAGTCTTTTATCAATTAGGGAGACAACCTGACCTGATATGACTATTTCCTATGTGCTACCCCTTAGTTGTGTACCATACTAAGATCGACTGCTTGCTCCATCATTGTTCATATGAGTTGGCGTTGAACCCAACAGTATCACAGGGCTTTGTAAGACTTCCCACCAGATACAGCGAGAAAGTAGTGATTTCACAACAGAACTTTCATATGCTCAACTTGAGGAGTCTCCATGGACGGAGATCTGCAAAATGGCAGGTATGTTGTGATTGAAGGCCCACCTCTTTTGTATATACATGAAAAACAAGTGGGGCTTTGATCATAGCATCATACTCACCATCCTACAGATTTCAAAACAGGCCCCAACTTAGAATAATTGCTTTATTGCAGAAGAAGTCATATACATGAAGAAGACACAGAATTCCTAAGTTCCAGGGTTTAAATCCAAAATCTTTTCTTCTATTTAAATCAATAGAGTTGTGTCAATTTTTTCTCAGCCTTGAAATAGGAAAGCTAAGGCACCTGCTCAGGGCTATGTAACAATTTTGCCTGTCTACATAGCATTGTTAGTTCCTACCACAACTGCTTCTGCTCTTATAGATTTGGAATTTTTGACTGTCATTAAAAGTAAAATGAATATGTAAATTAGTTGATCTAAAAAAAGAGCAAACTGCTTTGAAATTTCAAGGCCATGCAATTTCAAGAGACTTATTCTCTTGCACAAGCTAGGCTAAAATGCAATTGGTTTTTAAATAAAAATGTGCACAGGAAGACTACAATATCTCTATGCCCTTTCCAGCCCTTGCATCGCATACACTAATGCTGTAAGTGACACAGACAGTCTAAAGCAGGGCTGTCAAACTCCCGACCCGTGGGCCGGATGCTTCATGCGCTGGCCATGCCCATGCTTGGTTTAGCGAAAGGGGGGAAAAGTTCTGATACGTCACGTGATGCAGCCATGATGACGTGAGTTTGACAGCCCTGGTCTAAAGTGAGGAAATAAATAAAAATGTTGTCTGGCATCATAAGACCAAAGTCTCACGTATTTTTCCATGTTGTATTGCTACCATCTTGACTTTTTCACTATCTCTCATATGAACTTATCTAATGTCTCTGGGATTCTGCCTCTTGGCTTATCTTAGGATATAGATTTAGGCTTCACATCAAGAAAAAATTTCTATTGATAACAGCTGTTCCGCAATAGAACAGATTTCAGGGGAGGTGGTGGAATCTCCCACCTATTCGAAGGATCCTGCATTGTGGAGTAGATTATCTTCCATTTCTTAAATTATATTTTCTGTTATTATTTCTCACATGTATTTAGTGTATCCAACTGAAAACTATACACACTCACAATTGTTATCTAGTATCTTTCTTTAAAATACTCAAAGAAAGATATAAACTATGAAAGCAAGCACTGAGCTGAAGACGCAATCTTTTTATTTCCTAAGAATGCCTCTGGGATTTATTTCCAACACTACATTGGAAATATAAAGTATGGTTCAGGTCATGAAAGCTTCTTACGCTTTAAAAGATTTTACAAAACAAAATCAGGTGGGGCAGAAATATGACAGATGTCACTGAGGTATTGGTAGATCCTCTAAGTGTCCCTAGGAGCTAATTTAGAAACTCAGAGATTACAACCCATTCAAGCCAAGTGCTTTAAGCAGACTGCAGGAAGACAGACTGATTGATATATACATAGAATGATATATTTTACAGTATCATCCATCTGTAATTACTGTCAGGAATTATTGAAGGATGCTTACCAAAAGTTTTGGTTTACAACTTGCAGCACTCATAGCCATATAATCACATGAGAGGGTAACAGGTGAATTATTTCTGTGTAGATGTTGTAATCCTATGTTTGTTGACACCATTTTCAAGACCAGTATCATAAGACATATTTTCTGTCACCAGGCCCATACATGCACCCGGAAGGATTTTGAGAAGATGTACCCAAGTTTTCAGAAGTTCTGTTGCATTCGGGAGAAACTAGACCCCAGAGGAATGTTTCTGAATTCTTACCTGGAGAGAGTCTTCTATTGAAGGATAAAGTAGAGGACGTGGTCATGACACGGGCAAGCCCCTTACTAAGGAATTCTCCATTGGTTATTTTTGTTGGATGGATAAACACTTATTTGCTGGGATCTGATGCCAAACCAAGTTGCTAAGAGCACATTGCTTTCATATTGACCATAAGTGTGTTAAATGTGTTGGGTAAATAGAGAAAAAAGTAACAGAAGGGGAAACATTTCTTGATCAACTAAAATACAGTCCACTGTTCCTCATTTTCTTAAGAGAGATACAATAAATAGTAGAGCAATGATTGCCTTTTCCCAATTCTTTATTCAAAATTATGTTGTGACCCTCTGGGCAATTCCGTACTGCTGCTGCTTCCATTCCATTCCCCAATTCTTAGAAAGAAAGAATTACATGATTTGCAGCTCTCTTCAAACTAGCCAATTTTAGTAATGCTATTATCATCAGCCTTCTCCTTTCAGATGCCAACCATGTTATACCTATTACACTAGCCAGTTGCATGGCTGCAATGAAAATGAGGTAACAACTGAGACAAAAACCAATTATTTGGGGTTTAGAAGGCATTCCATATTGGTATTTTGGGTTTAGATCTTTGCTCTTATAAAGGAGTGTTGCTATTATTTATAGGTGAAGGAAGTATCCCCCTTACGCACATGCATAATTTATTAGACCATGGATCTTCTTTCTGTATATATTAGATTTCTATTCTAAAATGAAATCCAGATAGGTCCACAATCAAAATCAAAAGTGACCCACCTGTTTCTTAGATGGCATTAGATTGTTTAATTACTCCCCTTTCTGTCTTTCTAAGGTTACTCCTCAAGACTATATCTTTTTTTTCGTTGTTCTTAACATTTTTCAGTTTGGGAACTCTGACTCCTCCCTTCCAGTCTCTCCCTAATTTAAGCATTTTGATAAAAATGCGGGAAGGAATTTTCAGGAGTGATGTAAATTCCTTAATGATACTTTAAATGAGCACTGTAAATGGAATAGGGTTGGTGGTGGAGTGCTAGATAAAGGATGGACAATTTTTGAATGTAAATAGATGGTGGACTGAGAACTGTATGCCAGTGAATATGACTAGAATTGGTAGAGTAGCTCAGAATTTGTATAGTCTCCCCATCCAATCTATATTGTATCTATTATCGCCACTCTGTATGCACAAACTTTCAGAGTCAGGCTCCACAGTATGATCCACTTCAAAAAGTTGGTTGCACTTTCAACACAAAAGTACAATCCCTTTTTATATGCACCCTGGTTTAAATCCAGCATTTGTTTTTCCTGTCTTTTTCATGGTTTAACGAACACCCCACTTTGCTTTTCTCCAGCTGGGCTCTAGGTAGCCAATGGCTATTGGCATAATCGGTATTTCTATCCAGGGATACCCTAGCTCTCACCACATACACTATGGAAAGAAGAGAGTTAATCCATACGGCAAAGTCCCCTGTAGACAGAGGTGGAGAGCTGACTCATGAGTAACAGCAAACAAACATTGGACTCCAAGGATGTAGAAAACCTCCTGCAGATTCTTAAGCATTCAGGGTCAAGGGCTGAAAACTAAAAGGCCTCTTTTAGCAGTCCAAACAAAGCAGGTAAAGAGAAAAATCCTCAAACATAAAATATTCAAATTAAGAGAGAAAAATGGGATAGGCAGCAGTTAGAGGCTTGATATCCTCCTTTACACCAGCAGACTCACTGGGCCTCCTGGCCTAGCAACTGACAATTCCCTACTTGTGAAGATTCTGGCACCTTTCTTCCCATAAGGAATTCCAATAGAGGAACCAGCTCTATTTAGCGCCTGACAAATCAGCAGGTCCCAACAAGGCAACATAGACAGGTGAAAAATTCATTTTTACAATCCTTGTAAATGTAAGGGAATTTCCAGCATTTCCTCTGCAGTATTCTCTTTGTCATTGTGCTCTGATATCTGCCATTGTTCTTAATCTTCTTTTCCAAACTTCACATCTGCCCCTTTGGCAGAGCAGCCTGTGAGCTTAGCCAGTCCTGAGCTTGCAGGCACTTACAGTCGGGACCCGTGGCTTATTTACAAGGAATCCGGTGTTTTCACTTTCAAATGAAATCCTGCTGAGGATGTCACCTAGCCCGGTGACAAAACATTCAGAAGCTAAACAGTAAGCTCGAATAAACCACCACTACAAATATTTTCTCTCATATCTAATCTGCTTTTTCCCTTCACAATTCACTTTCCCACCTTCTGTTGTTTCCATGTAAATAGTACTCCCTCCAGCCCACCAAATAGCTGGCAAGTTTTTCATGGTTTTTATGATGTGTGAAATCAGACGACCCACTATGCACGCTTTTCAAACCTCCTCATCAGTACTAGTAGAACTTGCTATAGCATCTGAGGCAAGTGCGTAATAATGGAATTTGCAGAAAAATTTGAAGGTGGTGGCAACATTCATTGAACATCTACATTGGTCCTACCAAACGTATCCACATTATGCACATTGCCTACAAAGTTTCCATACTGTTTACTAAGGGAAATCTTTTTTTTTAATCTAAAGTTCTCAAAGTTCCATCAGAGGTTACAGAAACAAAGTAAGACCATATTTCCAAAACATAAGGGTCAATACAATGCAAACTGCAACATTTGGTTGTCTTGTGCTAAACTGAATTGTCATTTTTAAATTTTCTTTTGAGCCAACTCAGATGCCTGAAAATGTTTCTTGAACTGCCTATAATCTAGTAAAGGGTGGTTCATAAGAAATGTTTTATCAATATTTGCTTTCTATTCTGTTATCACTGTCAACATTTAATTCATTTGAATGAGCAAACTTCTTAATCCTCAAAATCTGCACTACATTATTTACTCTACCCCAAGGAATGTAAACTGGACTCTTAACAGATCATTTTTGGAAGGTGTTTAGTCACATGGGGAGAAACATTTTCCAGTAGCTCCCCAACAGTTCCAAAACATATATGTAGTAGTGTTCAAGGCCTTCCATAGAACCTCAAAGGCTGGATTATGCCACAGTAATATTTAGGAGAAAGCACCCTTCAAACTAAATTTCTCCTGCTATGTGTTTGGCCTTTCTGAAAATAGGGATATTTATTTACATATATCTTGCCTTTAAGATGGCGAACATATCCAATACACCTGTCTCTTCCTGTTTTCCTAACAACAACCCTGTGAGGTGGGTTGGGATGAGAGACAGTGACTGGCCCAAAGTCACCCAACCAGCTTTCATGCAAGACTTGAACTCATGGTCTCCTGCTTTCTAGCCTGGTACCTTAACCACTACACCAAACTGGCTTTATTGGTGTTCTTCTGATGGCTACATTAGTTCCTCTTTCTATGATCCCTCTTCCTCTTCTGTGGAAGAGCAGGCTGCTTATAAAAATTGTAGGCAACCATTTGGCCTCCCTCCCTCCCATACATTTTTTTTCCCCCAGCATCAGAATAGAAGAGTTGCCAATAAAGCTACAGTGAAACAGTATTTAACCTAGTAATATAATAATAAAAGCAATAGAATATAATATAGGATAGAGTCAAAAAGAAAGCACTGTGTCAGGCCTGTCCCAGTTTGGAAATTTAAGAAAGACCCTTGACTCCATTTGTTGCGAAAGGTAAACTTTTACTAAAGCCAAATGGCTATAGTGTAGGAAAAGCCAGATCTGAAGATTCCCATGAAAAGCTGCTATTTCTCCCTTCTCCCGGGCCTTCCCCCTTGGTCATCTTGTTATTGTCCAATAAAGTTCAAATTAATTGTTCTGATAACAGTTCTACGTTTGGCATCTCTTTGGTGGGTGTTTACTTTCCATTACCATACCAGTGTCCTTGGATGATTCAACCATTGTCTCTGGTTGGCATTCTGGTTCCTGTCACACGCAGGCTGCCATCAAAGCAAAGCAGGGCTGAGGCTGTGAGATGGCAAATCTGACACTCACATATAGATGTGTACATTTCACATTTCACAAAACATATCTTGTTTTTCCCCCCAAAATAAAACATCTCCCAACCCTTCTAGGGAAATATTAAAAAATTACTTGTCCAGGGCTTTTGTGGCTCTTTTGAGTCTGGGCCAGTCTATTTGGGTATAGTTTTTTTAAAAAGTGACAAGCTAATACCTTTCTCCCATTCCATATTGTAGATTTTTTTAAAAAATCAAATCATTTCTATAGCTTAGTTATTGAACAGGTGCTGCACACTGGATTACATTAAACAGTCAGCATCATAACCATCATTGATGAATTGGTACAGTATATTCCTGGTGTTATATTTGACCTTCCCCGTTTTACATCCAAGTTAATTAGCATGTTCCAGTGCACTGAGAACAATGCTTTTTCAAACAGCACCACCAAAGCAAGATTGGCCTCCTTCCAAGGAATTTTCAAACCCCATGCTAATAATGGCAGACTTGAAGAGGTGACAATTATTTATTTAATATACACTCTTTCTGCTTATATACATTAAATACTCATACAAGCATTTGTTCATGATAGACAGAAAGAAAAGAAGATGCAGAAATGGATGTGAAATGGCACAGGTCATGATAGTTATTTAGCTATTATTATTTAGTATGATTCAACCATATACACCAATTTTAAATATTCCCCCATGTTTCAACTTGTTTTTTTAATTCTGCATTGAGATGCATTGTTTTAGTTTCTAAATACCTTCAGCGGCAAATTGTTTACTCAGTTATCTGTAAATTTCACTGAGTACATAAATAAACATATGCAGAATCAAGCTGTTGTAATCCCTATAACATTCATCCTCACAACATTCCTAACATTAAGACAACTTCCATTCCACAGCCGAGTAACTGAGGCTGGGAAACCATCCAAGGCCACATGGCAAGTTCCCGTCTTCACAAATTTTTAAAACCAAGATATCCGCTAATTGATTCACTGTGGAAACGGAGTCATGATAAATCTGTCAACTATCTACTTGATTCTTAATCCTTGTCCAAACACCAACTTTGAGAAAGAGGCATTTCACTTAACAATCATTTCAACAAGCATTTTTTTCTTTTGGGAGACTAAGTCAGTAGTTATGCTGAGGTTCTCTTTGCTTCAGCTTCTTGCTCTGCATCAGATACATAGCTGGATGATGGAACTTCCCAGGGTTGACTTTCAAACAGTGGTGATGCTGGAAGGTGTTGGGAGATTAAATAATTAAGAAAATTCCTACCTTTATCCTATACATTGCATTTAAGAACATACTATCAGATCAGATCAGAGACCTATCTAGTCAAGTAATTTAGGAAGCCATCAAGTGGAATGCAAATCTAAGCAAATTCTCTTCTGTCATCTACAGCAGCCATCTCCAGTCTTTCTGGTTTTGAGAACTGTCGGGGGGGAGGGGATGGCACCGCACGAGTGGCATGCAGGTGCAGGCAGCTCCATTTGTGCAAGCGGTGGGCGCACATGCACACTGCTCACACAAATGGAGCTGTGTGCACTTGCTCACCTGCCCACTGCACGCATAAGTGGAGCTGTGCATGTGCACAACCTCGCCCACCGTTTCCACAGCCCGCTTTTGAATGGGCCACGGGCCAGTGGTGGGCTGCGGCATGAGGGTTGGGGACCCCTGGTCCACAGCATTCAGATTTCAGAGAGATCCAAATGGGCTCTCCGTAAAGTTCAAATCAAGACACAAACATTAGAGGAGACAGCATCTCTATTTTCTCTTCATCCCTCTCTCGTATTCAACCAATCCACCCCATATTTAGTTTAAATGAACAACAGTTTACTGACTTGGTGAGCTTCTGCTAGTTCGGATAAAGGCTTTCTTTCCTTTCTCACTCAGTTTTGGGATGGGTCCTCGAGCAGGCGCAGGACGTATTTCAGCATTCCACTGAGCACTCTGAGCAAACAGTGTAGCTGTTGATTTAGTCAGAGGGTAGCTGTCTGGCTGATGCAGAGCCCAGCTTGGCCGAACCGTCACTTCTGCCTGTGAGTCAAGTTCTGCTGAGAGGGACATCTAGGAAACAAAGCAGATAAACATGAAATTTGGAACAGGGCAAGTGATGACATTTCTGGTAAACATGAAAATGAAGCTTTGACTTCCATGGTTTTAGTGATAAAATTGAAAAAGATAGATGAACTCCAAGAGGTACCTTGCACTGAGCCTAGATTTGGCTGATGATTGTCAAGTATTTTCTGCTAAGGGGTATGGATGAGTGTATGGCATGGTAAATAATGCTAATTGCTAAAATGCTCTTGAGGCTAGTAAACTCTGGAGCATGAAGAGCCGTAATTATACCAAAATGTTCTCCAAAAAATTAATATGGAATTCTGAAAATCTCAGCTTTTATGATCCTGGGCCTCATTGTATGTGAGGGCATAGTCATCCATTCCTAAACACAGTGATAGCAAAATCATGAAATGCATATTGTAATGCCACAATGCAAGCTCTATCTTTTTGTTCTTGAAAGTTACATACAATGTGCAGAATTTGTGTTGTGATGTTCATTTCATCATTTGCTTCCCCTTAACCCTACTAGATACCCTTGGTGAACTGGAGGACCCTAAAGGTGTGTTTAGTTTTAAGGAAGTTAAAAATTAGAAAGTAAAGCTAGCAGTAGAAAGATATAGTTTCAGCTTCATTACCCAGAATCTTCCTATGTCCCAGCTGCTGGATCTCCATAATTCCTCAAGCCCTCTTACAGTACCCACCTTTCCCCAGATAATACGCTATAATCAGTTAGTCCATGGGTTTGCCCCATACTTAACAGGAGGGAGGGAGGATAGACAAAAAGGCAAGAGAAAGAAACAATGAGAGGAAACAATTATCTCAGTTGCCGTTTATATATCTTTTCTAGATGTTTGTATATACCTGTATTTTTGAATGTTTTTACTCTTTATTGTTTTTAATTGTATCAATTGTTTTGTAATTTTAGAATTGTAAGCTGCCCAGAATCACGTGTTGAGTTGGGCGGCTGTAGAAATGGAATGAATGAAACGAATGAATGAATCTCTTATTGTGAGGTCTAATGAAGCTATAAAGAATCTTTTAATAAATAGTCTTACAAATAAATTACAAATATATGTAAAGAAAAAGAGTGGGGATTTCCCCCCATAAGATAAAAGCAGTTTGATCACAACACGATAGGTAGAATGAAGAATCTTGGGATGGTGTTTTACAGAAGTTTGGATAAACTCTAGATTCATTTGCCTTTGCTGATATAAATCCAGTTTATTCTAATCAGTTCAAGATCAGGATTTCAATTCAACCCTAACCCTAAATTTCCAGTTTAATTGGAAATTAATAGTTTTTGCATTTTCAGAATAGGCAGCCATAATTCTTTATGTCCACGGGTCTCTGGCTATGACCTTATTTTGGCTTTGGGTTCAGGTTTCCCTTAATTGTTCATTTATTATTTATTTCTTACTTCTATAATAGTAATGCTGATGAACAAGTGTTCCAAATAATAACATCTTCATAAATGCAGCTATCTCCTTTCTTTCAACGAAAAAACGATTTGGAACAAAAAAATCCTTAAACTATTGAAGTACACTTCTGACTCTACAATATTAACTTTTGCAAATTAAATTGTTAAAGCAAATTAAAGTTTTGAAAGTCTCTAACTTATCTTAAATGTCCTGGTGTACCTGTGGATTCTTTTCAAACCCTTGCACTTCACTCTTCCTACCAGGAGCTGATAAACAGATCACTGACGCTCTGTCTTAATTTATTGTGCTCTCTGAATTGGGATCCTTGCCTTGTTTCCTCCCCATATTAGGAAATAAAACTCAAACTATGGCTCACAGCACCAGATGTCATAAAATTCAGATGTCATAAAAAGATCATTCAGATGTCATTAAACAGATCATGAAATAAATGTCCATGTTCTCTTCATCTGTCCCCCTTGGCCAGAAAAGCATGTGATCCAAATGTCCAATCATCTGTCCCATTCATGCTATGACAGAATTGTTTCACATATGGTTGGTTGGTTTGGGCTCCTGCAGTGCTACTGGCTCCAACAAGCAGGGGAATTAGACTGAAAATGCCATTAAGTCCAAACTTTGGATATTTGTAATGCTGCATTTATCTATGCAGCCTGCATGTCACCCATCATGATGAAAACGTGACAGTCACTGATTCTTTGCGGGAATCCTACTTTGAGACATCCACAGGAAGCCATTCATCTTTATATGGCAGGGCATTCTGTCATGGCCTGTGATTTCAGACCTGAAATTTGAAATGATACTTTGCAGATACTATTTATTAACCACAATGATAGCTAGTGCTTAGTAATGCAAAACAAAAAAGTACATTAATCAACAAGACTTACGATTTCCAATCAGAAGGAGATATACTTTAGGATTGCAGTCTTAATTTATTTATCTAATATCTTCTCTAGCACTTATTATAAAGAGATTGTGGCTGATAAAGCTTGCCTGACAACAGTGTTTAAGCCTGGAAAGGCTAATAGCAGCATTTTCCATTTCCGTAGCATTTGGTTGAAAAAGCTAGAGTTATAAACAATTTGTGAATGACAGAGTTTAATTTGCAATATGATTGGCAGGTAGCAACTGAAAGAGCAGCAGATGGGCATGCTAGAGCTTAAAATGTCAAAGATACTGATGCTGCATGACAGGATAGGATGGTTGGCAGAATAGGAACCTTCTCCTGCCTCTCTGCCCCCAGAAACAGAGGAAGCACAGAATGAACAATGGAAAGGAAATGCTCCAATGGGCTTCATATACCTGATTCCCACAATCTGGTGTTCTTGATAATTCACTGTTAGGATGCTAAAGGAGGAGGAAGTAGAAGTAGAACATGTTAATTCACAAAGCCTTGGTAAGGCTCCTCAGAGCAAGGAAAATAATAAGACACTTGAAGGTGGTTTTTTTGGAACTCAGTATTTTGTATTATTTTATAAGGTTAATCTTGGGCTTAAACAAGCATATATTGGGGATTTTATTCCAGCATTAAAGCAAAAATCATTACTGAATTGCTTAATACTTAACTATAGAACTCACTCTTCAGATATGTACAAATGACAAAATCCTTATGATAAATGGCTCAACAAAAACAGGAACCAAATTTTTAAATATATCTACACTGGAATTATTCCATGATGGACAACTTGGAACCTTGTAGGTATCCGTGTTTTCAGCTTTAAGTTATAAGAAGCTAAGCTAATAATGATAACAATAGTGGTAGAAGTAATGATGGAAAGCCAGGAAAGGTGAAGACCCATTTTGGAAATACTTTTCCAAGAAATTCAAGATTAAATCATTAATAGAACAATTTTAGGTCTCATCTTAGAATGATTAGAAATATCTCATTGGTTCCAATATCTTCAAATATATAATTCGAAACAATTACTAAATCAAGATGGAACATTCATCAAAAATTAACAACACAAAATTCAGAAGCCCCATTGGACTTATTTAGAAGGTATTACTGGAATATGGCACTGAACAAGTCAAAAACTGAATGATTAAATGGGTGCAGTATCTAACAGAAAGCGTGAGAGTGTAATGCCCAGAGGTACCCCACCGGCCAAGAAGCTTGGACTCAAGCTTTCCTCTCTTGTCAATACTGACTGGACCCAAGCACAGAGAAAGCAAGACACTACTTCAGCACTATCCTCCCACTGCAGGTAGAGCAGAATAATACTATGGCTGATGACACTGGAAGAGATCAGTAAGAATCTTGGTCCCAGTTCCTCTAGAAGTCATTAACAAACACAACTATAGCTATCCCTCTACTATGCCTGGGTCTAAAATCTGACTGAAAGGTGTCCAGATAATCTGTTTCTCCAGGACCCTCTATAGTCACAATCCACCACTTGCTCAGCAAACTTCTCTAAAACGGAAAAGTTAGAGTCTGAATAAAAATTCTGTGAAGACCTGTTGAGGAAGTGGTACATCACTGCCCTCTTCAAGACTGCAGTGACAAGATCTCCTTAGTGAATCCATGACTACAGCATGGACCCAATCATCTATCACCTCCCAGACAGCGTACACCAACCAAGAGGGGCAGAGATCTTAAAGAAAAAAAGAGGTACCCAGGTTAGCACCTGAGGACACTGTCCACCTCTTCAGGATCTGTAAGTTCAAACCTGTCTCAGTTAAACACGGCAGACCTTGCTTCTGTCATCTCAAAAGGAATGTCTAGTCAGAATCTAGCTCCGAGTCATCCTTCCATTCCCCACCAGTTAGCCAGAACTGAAAAAGCTTCTTGGATGAGAAGCAAAACACTTTCAAGGAAAAAAACTAAGGAAGTCCAGTTGTCTTTTGAAAAGCATCTTTGAGACAATCATGACCTGGATTATTGAAAAAATCCATAGATATCCATCTCTTAGGAATTTAGTGCAATTAATTTGAACATAGGTTGGAATCGGATTCTCTTGAATACTACCCTATTATGCATAAAACGAAATAAGGTAATCTATCTATTAGGAGATCAGTTTTCTTTTGTCAGTGCACTGCTGTTCCCATACTGGCAAAGTATCATTAATGAAGGGGGGCGGGGGAATCACAACTCAATTACACTGTCCGGCAGAACATGTAACTTTACTCATGACTTTACTCTGCACAGTGATATTTGCCTATGTCTTTAAAAGCTGATCCTGAGGATACTTCCTGTGAACCCTACTCTGCAAAAAATATTATGTCCGAAAAGGGCCTGTCTTGCCAGCAGTGATAACAATTTATATGCAAAGATTAAATAGCAGCTTTGAGGTCTGATGGTTAAATTATAGGCTGCTATGCTCAAACAGCAATGAAATGCAGTGGGGAACAAATAAAGGGGCATTGGGAAAGCTGCCAATAGCCGAGGGTTGGACTCCTC
Organism: Oxyrhabdium leporinum; assembly: GCA_032468155.1. Lineage (NCBI taxonomy): Eukaryota > Metazoa > Chordata > Lepidosauria > Squamata > Cyclocoridae > Oxyrhabdium > Oxyrhabdium leporinum. Next base: position 68,183 of record JANHFL010004967.1, read on the forward strand.
ACTGAGTCTGTTGCTTGGATTACATAGTCAACCAATCACAATACTTGCCAGAGACTTTGCTTTTCTGAGTTTGTACGTTCCACTGCCTGGTTTCCTCTTTTTCTGAAAGGCTGACTGACTGAGGTCTGGGGTGAGACCTCCTCCTTTTCTTCTACTGCAAGAGTGGAGAAAATGGATATATTAAAAAAAAGCTACATGGCTTCTTAAGACAGACAAGAGTTGCATACCCAGACCTGCAATGAGACTAGTTAGGACAAAAGCACTAGCTTTGAAAGACAAAAGACTGATCTCAGTGAAATTGAGAAAGCATGCACACAGCTTGCACAATGCATGAGGGCTTAGAAGCAGATATGCAGATGGTTCAGGATTCTGTAGTTTCTAGAATTTTAAAAATCAGTTGTAATCAATAACCTGGAGTTGGCTTGTTTTGAAAGTGCTACTACCTGTTGGCTGCAAAATGATTTCTGATCTGAAAATATCAAACAATTAAAATATCAGAAAATCTTGGTGAGACTTGGGGTATTCAAGGCCTTGTTGCATCATAAATTCTTAGCAATGCTCAGTGTCAGAGACATGAAGATAGATCTAGCACAACGGGATTATACTCAGTGCTTGGAGTTGCTCTATGCATATCTGAAGATGACAACACAACTCTTCTATGACTTTCTCAGAATTCTGGTGGAGCCCAGGTATAGCCAAAACATCTGACAAGAACCCCTGCTCATATTTTACTGACTGAAATTAGAGTTCAACTAGGGTGTGCCATTAATCTTGAAAGGAAATACATGAGGAAATAATGAATAAAAGGTTTGCCTTTTGAGGATAAATAGAATCTTTTGCCCAGCTCCTGCTAGTGCAGATGGCAATGTAACATAAAACATAATATTGGTTTTGTTGCCAGAAAAAGACAGACATAGATGAAAATTACTGTAGGAGAAAGGTGTCTTACGCCTGCCTTGCCTGCTCAATGGGATCAAAGTTATCCAAATAGTTGAAACGAATGATATCTGTTGGATGCTTATCTGATGAACGCCAAGGCGGGAGATCTCTCTTTCCTTTGTTTATCTTTCTTCTTAACAGAGATGCTGATTCAAGGACTGACAACAAAGTCTGCTTTATTTCTGGGACATCTTTTGTTATTGGCTGAACATCAGCCACCACAAAATCATTTTTGGGTGGGGCCTAAAGAAAGGAAAACATAAGCAAAGTAACCCCAAAGATATTATAGATATTCCATACTATGCTCTCTCCTCTAATGTCCCCCATAGTATCTCTATTTATTGCTTGAAAAGAGTAGTGCACTGGTAGTAATGAACTGGTTCACCATAACTCACATTCTCTCTGAATCTGTTACAGAGACTGAAGGCACAAAAGAACTGGAAAAAATGGCTCTGTTTATTAATCAATGAACAATCCAAGATTATCCCTCCTTAAATAGAGACGAAAACAAAATCTTTTCCCCTATATTTTCTTGTCAGGTACCAATATTTTGATGCACATTAATTCTGATCACGTAAATTTTCTTTAGAGATCATGACCAGCCATGACAAATGTATTCATGTGAAATTGTCTTTAGGTTTTAAAGCCAAACAAGTCAATATGAGCCTAGGTGGCGCAGTGGTTAGAGTGTTGAACTGCAGGCCACTTCTGCTGATTCAATCTAGCGGTTCAAAT
>JANHFL010004968.1:0-14856 GCA_032468155.1 Oxyrhabdium leporinum
CCAATTTAGAACATAGAGAACATAGAATAATAGAGTTGGAAGGGTTAATGACTTTTGGCAGCACGCCCAGGCTTTCAATTAGCATGAGCAGCTGCTCTTGGTTTCTCTCTCAGCTGCTGCATTTGCTTTGGGGTTAACCTTTTTTTAAAAGGGGGGTGGCTGTTTTGAGTTCTCTGCATTGTTTTGGTGGTTCCTGGCACTCTCCTTTTGGGGAATACTTCCCTCACGTGACACTGTGTGGGGTGTGGATTGGACATTCAACCTGGGTCCCTGGAGGGAGGGATTTGGGGAAACTTTCAATGTGTAACTTTCGCGCCTTTTGGCTCAGATCTTGCTTTTCTTTCACTGCTATCATTTCAAACTCAGTAAAAGTACCTCTTCTTTACTTTAATGGAATTGGAGATTTTCTTTCTTGGGTTTTGAATGGAGGCAGGTCTGACATTGCTTTAGAATATGTTTATTAGAGTAAGATATGCCTCACTTTAGTAATTGGTATTTTTATTTTATTTATTTATGAATTAATTTCTATGTTGCCCAACTCCCAATGACTCAATATATATCTATTTTCAAGCCTGATATTGAATTATTTATCCTGATAACTTTGTTGATACTGCTTAATTTTATTTCAGAATTGTTTCTAATCATTTAGTTGTGTCCGACTCTTGGTGACTTTATAGGCAAGTGCTTCCCATGCTACCTTGTCAAGCAGAACTTCTTTCAATTGTTGTATGTTCAATTTTGCATCAGATTAATGTTATCAAGCTAGCATGTTCTTTGCTTGCCCCTTCTTCTTTGTCCACTAATCATTCTTAGCATCATTGCCTCTTCCAATGAATTTGCATGCACAACATCGCCAAAGTAAATCAGACATAGCTTTATGATTTGAGGTTCCCGTGATGTGTCTGGTTTTATACAATTTAACACCCCTCTGTTAGTTACTCTGGCTGTCTATAGCGTTTACAGCATCATAGTTCAAAGGTGTCAATTCTTCTTCGATCAGCCATTCTTACTGTCCAACTCTCATATACATACATCATTATAGGGAAGACTATTACTCTAACTAGCCTGCTTTTTGTATTTATGTCAATATCTCTGCTTTTCCAGATTTTATTCATGTTAATCATTGCAGTGCAGTCTAAGGTTATCCTGTGTTTGATTTCAGGAATAGAACTGCCATCATAAACAGTTTTGGATCCAAGGAAGATAAATTTTCAAACTAATTCGATTTCCTCCTCGTTGAGTTTAAATGCCTCATGTCTATCTGCAGCTGTTGTCATTATCTTTGTTTTCCTGATGTTAAGACCCAATCCTTTTTTTCCACTTTAAGTCCTTCATTTTCCAGATCATTTTTTTCCAGGTCTTCCTTATTTTCAGCCAATAGTGTTGTATAATCTGCATACTTCAAATTATTTATGGTTCTCCCAATCTTCAATCCAAAATCAGGCAGTTCCAGATCTAATTTCCTCATGATCACTTCAGCATATAGATTGGGAAAAAAAAAGGTGATAAAATACATCTCTGTCTATAACTCCCTTATTGATCCTGAATTACCATAAAGTGTTCTCACTGTTGCCTCCTGGTCAGTGTATAGCAGGGGTGTCAAACTCATGGTGTCATGTTGTCATGTGCTGTATCACAACTTTTCCCCCCTTCGCTAACATGGGGGTGGGGATGGCCAACACATGATGCATCCAGCCCATGGGCCACAAGTTTGACACCCTGGTGTAAAGTGACCTGATGAGTCTGATGAGGTGATTAGGGATACCAAGAACATGCAAAGTTGCCCATATCTTATTGTGTTCTACACAGTCAAAAACTTTTCTGTAATCAATAAAATACATATAAAGATCCTTTTGATATTCACATGTCTTTTCCATAATCCACCTAACATTAACAATGCGATATCGAGTGCTGTGCCCCTTTCTAAAGCTAGCTTGCAGATTGGGTAACTTCTGATCAATGACATTATAATTTCAGAATACAGGGATGCAAGAAACCACACTGATGATGCACTAGGTTAGCTAAGGAGTTTATTGATGGCTGCATGGATGCCTGTGAGCAGGGTAAAAACAGTTAAAATGGTGATTGCAAGTGCAAAATTGAATCCCCAGTTCTTTTGTGCATGTATCAACATAATGTACAATACAAAGGAGTAGGAATTTGGTTGCAACTACCATCTTTGTTGATCCTAATTCAGAGGCTGCTAGAAAAGGTTGTTTGTGTAAATGAAAGAGTTTGGTGGATGGCTTCTGACTACGGCTCCAGAGGTTGGAAAAACACCAAACTGTATTTTTATAGAAAGCATTGTTCTTTTCTACTAATCAAATAGAGGGTACTAGTCAGGTGTAAGTATGCTATTTACTTTATTTAAACTTCTAGAACAATTAGTGCCAGTCTACAAGGATTAAAGGCAAAAGGCATGCCAAAGTAATCAAATCATAATAGAAGATGACAGGCATGCTTAATGAATCAATAATATCAATAACCCAATATATTATACTCATTCCTGCTAAGAAACAGACCCTTTTTTATTTACAAATTTAGGCACTGTGATGGCTTTTGTACACAAATGGATAATTTATATCAATACAAATAGGAACATGTAGTGTGTGCTTTTTCTTCAGTAAGGTTTGAGAAAATCTGAATGTAACATATAACCTATGAATATTTATTTATTTTATTTATTTTTACATTTATATACCGCCCCATTCCGAAGACTCGGGGCGGTTTACAGCTTATAAGCAATACTGCTGGTGTTTAATTTTTTTTTAATGTGTAGATGTATTGTGATATGCAAATAAATTGTCAAGCTTTCTTTACTTTCAAGTGTTAAATTTTCTTGACTGCTTGCAAAACATTTTTGAACATCTGAACAAATCTTTTCACCACTTTTTTTATAGCTGGGTGATATAATCATGATTTTATATTTATACATTTTATACATTTCAAGAATGCTTGAGACTCTTCAATTATACATTTTGTTATCTTGTCACTCACTCATTGACTCAAAGAAAAATTTCTCAACATATCTATGTATGTATATTTGTTGAAGAAATTGAATATACTTTGGAGGGACAAAAAGGACAAATATAAAAAAATGGAAAGAGAGGCACATAACGAAAACAGAATAGTCCAAATAGCAAATAGTCCAAATCTGCAAGGACAGAATCAGAAAGCTAAGGCTTAGAAAGTATTACGACTTGCAACAAATGCCAAAAATAACAACAAAAGTTTCTTTCAATATATAAGGAACAAGAAGAAAGTCAAGGATATGATTAATACACTAATGCAGGGTTGTCAAGCTCAAGGCCCACAGGCCAGATTCAGCCCATGATGTGGTTAGATCTGGCCTGTGGAGCCACCCTGGAAACAGTGAAGGACCACCCGCAATGCCTCAGCTCAACCCAGGTCCAACTGGGCACTGATCTACAACCTGGAGGCGCCCATCCGGGCTGGAACACAATCAGCCTTAGAACCGAGGCTGGCCTGGAGCCAGCAAGGGGTCATACCATTCCCGCTCTGCCCTGCTCTGCCTTTGCCCCCGCCCCACCTTACGCCCAGGCATGGGCACAGGAGGCAGTGAGCACATGCAGGGCCTGGCGTCCATGTGGACCATCTTGCCCCACAGACTGACTGTGTTCTGAGTGCTTTCCTTTCACCTAGGATGCCAATGCTCGCTGCCTCCTGTGTGCACACCCAGTGGGCAGGGCTGAAGCAGTGGGGCAGTTTCTCTCTGGCTCCACAGCAGCTGCGCAGATCAGATCTAAGGCTGACTGTGTTCAGGCCCAGATGGCTGCCACAAGTTGTAGATCACCGCCTAGTTGGGCTGGACCAGGTCGAGATGATGCAGGCTGGTCCTTCGCTGTTTCTGCGGTGGCCCCGCTGGCCAGGGGGAGAGTTTGGGAGTGCTGCCAGTGGCCATGCCACTGAAGGCCATGGCTTTTCCATGCGGGGGCTGGGGTGGTCCCAGTGAAAATGAAGCTGCGAGGTGAGGCTCAGAAAGGGATGAGGAGAGGGAGAGAGACTGGCAGTGCTTCCCTTTTACTGGGACAGACCCCAGCCCCATTAGAAAACTCATGCCCAGCACCTTCCCCTGGCACCCACGGGCTCCCATGTCCTTTAAACCCTCCAGGCAGAACTTCCACCAGTAAAGCTGGTCCTGGTTTTCCAATCTGAGGGTGGAGGAAAGGCTGCTGGAGCTTCGTCCCATGCCCTACGCTCCAAGACAGCACCCACAGACAGGGCTTAGCCAGGGGGATCCACAGCTGAGGCTGTCAGCCATTGTATCTGGAGGGCACTGTGGGGCAGAGGTGAGTTTGGGGCAAGATGCAGGGGCTGCTCCCTGGCCCAGCACTTGGATGGGTGGATCAGAGTAAGACTGCAGCCTGGGCATCTGGTGAGGGAGACTCTGGGCATGTGCAGAGCGCCCCTCACTTGCTTTGCCCAGGTTGGCCTCTGCAGCTGAGAAGCCTGGCCATGACTTTCCAATGGAGGGTGGTCCCAGTGAAAGGGAAGCCTTGCAGACTGTGAGTCCAGGCCAACAAGCAGGGCATGGAGGCTCTGGTATGGACGCAGTGCTGATCGATTCTACAACTCGGGCCAGAATGCGGTCAGCCTTAGATATGACTTGAGAGGCCGTTCTGCATGCTCACAGGAGGCAGCGTATACTCGTGGGGCCTGGCGTCCCTAGGAACCATCTTGCCCCACAGGCTGACTGCGTTCTGAGCGCCTCCCTTTCACCCAGGATGCCAACTCTCGCTGCCTGTGTGCATGCCCATGGGGTGGGGCCGAGGTGATGGGGTGGTCTCTCTGGCTCCAGCAAGAAATCACCTTGCTTGAAACCTCCCATCAGGTTGTAAAAACTCTTCGTGCCAAGACTGAAACAGTGCGAAAGGCGTTTTCAAGCCAATTGGAGGCTTCCAATTTCACTGCCCCAAAATCTCATTGTCTTGCTAATGCACTTCAGTCAGATCTGGTACAAGCCTCAGTGCAGAGAGCAGAGGCCTAAATTACTGCAGTGTGAGATCAATAGTGCAACATCTTGCGCTACTGATCTCATGTGAACTTACACTACAGTACTGCACAAACTACAGGGCATTGGTGCTTGTGTGTGGCTGAGGAGGGTGCCTGAGGGGTGTATGTCAAACAGTACTGCATGGACTGCAATGGGGAGAGGGGGTGAAAATGGGAAACCACAGACAATGGGCAGGCAGCAATGAAAAGGGGCTTCACATTTTGACCTTTCCCTGCTGCTGTTGCCTCTGCATCTGGGCAGTTCAGCTGTCCCCCCACCATGCCCCAGCACTGTTTGATCCCCCAGGCACACTCCCTAGTTGCACTCAAGCATCAGTGCACTGCTGGCCCATGAAGGCTTTGGTGCTTACCTTAGATCACCCCTTCCAGCCTTGTCTGGCACATCACAGGTGCCCCTTGATGTGAGCAATGTTGAGTGGGCCAGGTTGAGTTGTCCACAGCCAACCAATCACATGACCACCCAGCCATGCCCACCTGGCCCTTTGAAGGCAACCATAATGTTGATCCAGCCCTCTATGAAATTGAGTTTGACACCCCTGCACTAATGGGAAACCATAGTAAAAAGGTGATGAGCAGTAGGGAGAAAGTGGAACTACTTAATTCCTTCTATGCATCTGTCTTAGCACAAAAGGAAAAAAATAGTCCAACCTATCCAAAGCAGCACTATGGGAGACAAAACAGGGATGCAGGTCAAAATAGGCAAGAAATTGATAAGAAAACACCTATCCACTCTAGATAAGTTCAAATTGCTAGAACCAGATAATTTACATCCCAGGGTTCTGAAGAAACTCACATGTGATCTCGGAACCACTGAACAAAATCTTTTAGAACTCCTTAGAGCATGGGGGAACTATCAGAGAACTGGAAAAGAGCTGATGTGGTTCCAGAGATTGGAGATACCAGACTGCAATGTGCAGCCAGACCCTGGAGGGGCTGCCGGAGAGGTTCGACTGGCTGAGCCTTGGCAGCTTGGGGTACTTGCCCTGGCCCAAGTGCACAGGGTGATCCTGACCCAGCCAACTTTGACATTTCCTCCCTGGCGGGACCAGTCCACTACTACAGCCTCCCAACCAGCCAGCCCTCCTTTGCTTCATTCAGCACAGTTGAGCTCCGGGCTGTTTCCCCCCCACACCGCACGAGGCACTGATTTACCACTGCAATGTCCCGGGTGACTAGCCCTCTACTGCTCCCTTCAGTGCAATCAAGCCCAGTCCCAGCCTCCACTGAATTGGCAGGTACCAACTGGCTGCACCTACCACCCGCAGCATGGCTGGATCCAAGCCCACTGGACCCCTGCCCCAGTGCCACCACTGCCACTACCTCCACCACCAGCTGGCCTGTCGCTCCGCCACACTTTAGGACTACTTTCGATGGAGACCCAAGCAATCTGGCATTCTACCTGAACTGGACGTGGGCCCACATTGATGAGTATGGGAATGACTAACCCAAGGATCAAGCAATTATCCGGGTTATCACTGACAACCTGACAGAGGAAGCAGCAGAATGGGTGACCCAACTATACAACAAAGATGTGCCAGAGCTGGGAAACCTCATATTTTCCTGCAGGAGCTGAGACCCAGATTCGAGGATGAATCCCAAGCCCAGGAAACTGAGGAGGAAATCAAGGCAACCAAGCAAAAGGGCCACCCAGACAAAGAGTATGTCTGAGAGTTCAGGAAAGTGGCTGGCAAGCTATGGCACTGGCCCCAACAACTCCTGGTCTACTTTTTTAAGGAAGGAGCTGCTACACATCTGTGTCTGTCGAGGGGTCCCCAGCTGAATCCACAAATGGCACTGGATGGCAGTGGCCATGGACCTCGAGCTCCACCAGCACAAGAAGGGGGAAATGGCTGATAAGAAGCCCAAGAGCCAACCTGAATGGTGACAACCGGGTCAGCGATCCAGCCCCTGCCAAGTGGAAGAGCCGCCAAGGGGAACCTCAATGATTAAATGCTTCCAATGCAGCCAGCAAGGCCACCGAGCAGCTGAGTGCCTGCCTTCAACCCCTGTCCCACAAGCAAAGACCTTGGAGTTGGCCAAACTGAAAAGGCCGCCATGAAAGCCCCATGACAAGGGAAATTTCACTCTGGGGAAGAGGGAACTTCAGTCCCTGAAGCCCAACTGCCGGCAGCCTATGACAGCAAGGACAACAGCAAGGACAACACAATGGTAAGTGAGACCATCCACCCATTTGCCATTCAGTCGAGGCTAGTGGTACCCAAAACAAGGGCACAGGGGGAATTAGAAGTCATCATAGACATGGGCTGTACCAGTTGTCTGATCAGTCTGCCTACAGTCCTAAAGCTGGGAATCAGGACGAGGCCCCTAGCCAACCCCATATGCTTCGAGCAAGTTGATGGGTCACTGATAGGAGGAGCTTCTGCCAGTACTGGAAGCTGATCTGGTTCATAGTGGCGCAAAAAATGACAGAAGCAATGATTCTGGTCCTGGCGTGGCTGGACAAATGGGGCCCTACTATCTCATGGGAAGGTGGCCACAGGAAACTGAAGCTGGGAACAGGCCCTCTCTCCCCTCCCAACGTTGCCAAGGAAGGAACTGTCCAGCGACAGAACAGCACTAAGTGAAGTGAAAGAGCTGCCACCATCTCACAAGCGCCCCCAGCACACCCCAAATCCCCAGGGAATACCAGGACTGCGCCATAGAGATCGTACCGGGGCAAAACTACCCAAGCCAAAAATGTACACCATGACCCTCAATGAGATGAGAGAACTGAGGGAGTTCTATACATCGACACCAACCTAGCCCTGGGATTCATACAGCCAGCCAAATCCAGGGTGGCCTCTCCCATCCTTTTTAAAGAGAGAAAAGATGGGTCAATGAGGCTCTGCATCGATTTTAAGGGAATTAATGCAGTATGTGTGGAAAACACGTACCCACTCCCCAGTGGTGAAATCTATTTTTTTTCACCACTGGTTCTATGGGCGTGGCTTGGTGGGGGTCATGTGGCTGAGTGGGCATGGCCAACTCAACATCACTCATGGCAAGGTGGGACAGTGGCACCTTGCTGTGAGTGACGTCAAGTTGGTCACGCCCACCCAGTCACATAACCGATGCTGTAGAGACGTTGATGCTGACTGCCTGCCGAATGCAGGCAAAAGGGTAGTTGGGAAAAAAGAAGGCAAAGAGGTGACGGCTGGAGGCTTCTGGCACCGCTTTTCACTGGCACAAAGAGTCTCTGGCCATCACCTCTTTGCTGGCTGGAACGGAGCCGGGAATGGCGGCTGGAGGCTTCTGGCGCCACTTTTCGCCGGCACGAAGGGCCTCCGGCCATCACCTCTTTGCCGGCTGGAACGGAGCCGGGAATGGTGGCTGGAAGATTCTAGCGCCGACAAAGAGGTGACAGCTGGAGGCTTCTGGCGCCGCTTTTTGCCGGAGCGAAAGGCCCCCGGCCATCACCTCTTTGCCGGCCGGAACAGAGCCAAGAACGGCGGCTGGAGGCTTCTAGCGCTGGCAAATAGGTGACGGCTGGAGGCTTCTGGCGCTGCTTTTTGCCGGACCGAAGGGCCTGCGGCCATAACCTCTTCGCCGGCCAGAACTAAGCTGGGAGCGACCGCAGCCTGCCCCTTTATGATTCCCCCCCGCCTGCAGCAGCAGCCGGAGGCAATGGAGCTGGAAATAAGATAGGCAAAGAAATGCTTGGGGAATTTGGGGAAAACAAGGGTATCTGGGCGGTGGTGGGTGGGGAAAAGTCTTCTGCCCACAAAGAGAAGAAGGAAGGAAGCTGCTTCCCTTCCCCACAAAGAAGGCAGGTAAACATGGCGGGGTCGCATGCAGAAGGGAGTAGGGAAGGAAAGAAGACAGCATGGAAGGCAGGGAAGGGAAGCTCCTTGGACCATGGCAGGGGCAGCTAGCTAGGCCGCGCAGGGACGTAGAGCCAGTGGGAAGCGAAGCAAGTGGCAGGCAAGCTACAGGGACTGTGGGGGGGCGCAGCTAGGTAGGCCGCGTGGGGACGCAGCGCCGGTGGGAACCGAAGCAAGTGGCAGGCAAGCTACGGGGACCGTGCGTGGGGGGGAGGACACAGCACCAGTGGGAAGTGAAGCAAGTGAAGCAAGTGGCAGGCAAACTCCAGGGACCGTGGGTGGGGCGACGCAGTGCTGGTGGGAAGCGAAGTAAGCAGCAGGCAAGCTCTGGGGACCGTGGGGAGGCAGCTAGCCAGGCCGCGCGGGGATGCAGCGATGGTGAGAAGTGAAGCAAGCGGCAGCAGTGGCTTACCCAGGCAGGCAGGCAGGCAGGCAGGCAGGTAGATCAGGAGCAGTTGAGGCACAGGCATGTCCTTGTGGGAAGGCAGGCAGAGACACTGTGGTAATTGCTTGGTAAACTTATATAGGCTGCTAAGCCTATGCTGGGGTGGGGAGGTGAGATGAATAGGATTGGGCGAGCGGCGAGCGGGCGGGTGGAGCAGGGTGAACAGGGGGTGGAGTGAGCGGTGAGTGGGCCGGCAGGGGCGGGGCCAGCCAGAGGTGATATTTGCCGGTTCTCCGAACCAATCAAAATTTTCCCTACCAGTTCACTTGAACCGGTGCGAACCGGCTAGATTTCACCTCTGCCACTCCCCCTCATGAAAGACATGCTAGCCCACCTAGCCAAGGGAAAGCCCACCTAGCCAAGCTAGACTTATGGAAGGCATACTACCGACTGCGGATCAAAGAAGGAGACAAGTGGAAAACTGCCTTCAATTGTCCCTTAGGGTGTTTCCAATTCAAAGTCATGCCCCCACAGTTTTTAAGCAACTGATAAACCAGGTGCTGCATGAGCATCTCTATAAAGGAATCCTCATGTAACTAGACAAAATTCTTATCTTTACTGAGAATTCCACAAGACTAGCCTGGACTACCTGGACTATCAAGTGTCAAGTGAGGGCATAGAAATGGATCTGGTTAAAGTCAAAGTGGTCTTAGACTGGCAACTGCCTTGCACACGAAAACAGCTCCAAAACTTCTGGGGATTAGCTAATTTCTACAGGCAATTCATTCCCTCCTTTGCCAAAATTGCCCTGCCCATCACTGAGCTTTTAAAAATGGGGGGAGGCCACCAGCAACCATGACCAAGCCAATCACTAACTTGGACTTTAGAATGCCAATGGGCATTTGAGGTGCTGAGAAAGTTATTTGGAGCCAATCCTCAGACACCCTAATCCAGAACAGCCCTTCATAGTCTAAGCAGATGCCAGTGATGCAGCTGTCACAGCAGTCGTCCTGCAGAGGAACACTGATGGTGGCTTGCAACCCTGTGCATACACCTCCCAAAAATTGACAGAGACTGAGAGGAGATGGGTGGTGTGAGAGAAGGAAGCCTATGAAGTCCAATGGGAATTACTGACCTGGAGACAGTTCCTTGAGTGCAGTCACCTGCCATTTGAAGTGTGGACTGATCATAAAAACCTAGAAGCACTAAAAGCCCCACAAAAACTCTCCCCAAAACAAGTTCATTGGGCACAGTATTTCAAACAATTCAATTTTGAGCTAAATTACCTCCCGGGGGGGAGGGGGGGACATCCTGGCAGATGCCCTATCATGCAAACCACAGTACAATAGTAATCATGAAGAGGTGGTCCATGCCATGATCCCTGCTCCCAGCTTGCCTCACAAGCAACAACCAGAGGACAAGCTAGATGACGGGGAGCCGCAGACAGGGGAGGGATGTCCAAAAGACTGAGGGACGAACTGCCAGCCGACCCCTTGTACAAAGATAACAAAGAAGCGCTGACCCTGAGAGATGGACTAGCCTGGAAAGGCTCCAAATTGTATGTATGTGCCCAACTGCCTGCGATTCCAGATACTCCAACAGAGTCACGATTCTAAGCAGGCAGGCCACTTCAGTTGTCTAAAAACCCTGCATCTAGCCAGAAGGCAATTTTCATGGCCAAAGATGAAAAAGGACATTGAGGACTATGTCAAAAGCTGTGCCACTTGTGCAGCCATGAAGAAAAGGTCAGGAAAAAACCCAGGGTTGCTTCAGCAAGTGGCAGATCCATCCCGGCCCTAAGAAGAAATTGCCATGGATTTCATTGTTGAACTCCCTGAGAGTGGTGGGAATGTGGTCATTTGGACTGTAATACAGTCATTTGGACCGTACAGACAGAATAATTTCTGATAGAGGGGTCCAATTCACCACTACGTTCTGGAGGGAATTTATTAGGTCCATTGGGTCATCACAGGGCTTTAGCTCAGCCTTTCATCTGAGTACCAAAGGACTCAGACATGGTGCGTAAACGACATGGTGCATGAACGACATGGTGTGAACGACATGGTGAACAACATAGTGCGTGAATGACATGGTACGTGAACGACATGGTGGAACAGTACTTGAGATGCTATGCTATACAATAATGCAGTGCACAGTAGCACTGGACTGATCCCTTTTCAGGTAATCAGTGGCATGGAATTCTTCCCCATGGCAGAACTCCCCAGGGAGCCCCCTTCATCCATGTCACTAAGCGAATGGATGGAGTCACTGAAGAAAGCATGGGAGAATACTAAACAGGCTTTACGAGAGGTGGCGAAAACCCATAAAATGCAAGCTGACAAATGCTGCAGCCCCCAACTGCCATTCCAAGTGGAGAGCAAGGTTTACCTTTCTACGAAGTACTTAAAATTAAAACTCCCTTTCAAAAAGCTAGGGCCAAAATACATAGGGCCTTTCCCCATAGTGAAAGTAATCAACCCTGTTACGGTACAACTTAAACTCCCTCGCTTGTTAGGGAAAGTACATCTGGTTTTTCATAGCAGCTTATGAAAGCCAGCGGTAGGCTCCCAGATCAGGCCGGTAGATTGGGTCGCTCCAAAACTAATAGTTGTGCAAGGAGAAATGCATTGTGAGGTAAAGAAAATCCTAGATTCTAGACTACATAGGGCATGTTTCCAGTACCTAGTGCAATGGAAGCGGTACCCACTATCCGAGGCTATCTGGGTCAAGAGCTGGGATGTGAAGGCTGACAGGTTGGTTAAGCAGTTCCATGAAAAGTACCCCCAGAAATCTAAGGGGCCTCTGGGGGGGTGGTGGACAGGGAGGTTAGGATGAACTGTAACTTCTGTGTGATTTCTTTTTCTTGTAGGAAGTCCTCTTCAATTAAGGGGGACCGCCTGTCAACCTGGAAGCTGACATGACTGAGGCCATTTTGAGGCTTCAATTTGCCACACTGGAGCTAAGGGATAGGGAGGTGGAAATAGAGATATTTGGGGCATGTAGCCAAAACAAAATACTTTCTCCTAGGAACCAAGGACATTTCCATAGGTGGCCAGAGAGAGGAGGAGTGATGTCACCAGGCAACCAGACGGAACCTTGATTGGACCATGTGACTGATTATTTGGGAAAGGAGAGAAACTTTTACATTTAATTAGGTGAAAACCGCAGGAGTATTCAGAGTCGGTTTTCACCAGCTTATTCAAATATGATATGTCCAATGAAACTATTCTTTGAGGAGCCTACTTGCCTTGGAGTTCTGTTTGCGATGGGCATATTACTTGGAACCCTGACATCAATCTGATTTGAGAAATTTCTCATAGGTGTCTAGACAGATGAGACGGATTTTTTGAATATTTGCAGTAAGATAAATGTTACTGGATCAATATTATTCATTTATATTTTGATGACCTTTTGGTCATTTATAGTATTTTAAATTATTTTACAGAAAATGGAGTAAATTACTTGTCAAGGAGATCCTTTGAGGTTTTCATTGCACAAATCAGAATAACCTGTTGAGAAAAGTGAATTTAATTTTTTACATTTTTTTTATTATTATGGTTGGTCACCTAGTAAGCCAGATGTTTAGACTGGATTTGCCATTTTTATCTACATGTCGAATCCTTCCCAAAGAGCTATGATAGGCAGATGTTGTTGTTTGAACTATTATTATTTTTACTATGTTTATTATATTTATATATATAAAAACTCAAGCAAGTGAAGGGATTATGGCCTGGATTTTTAAAAATTAAATTTGTAATTAAATATATATCTGGTATTTCTAATTACTTTAAACTCAAAGTAGCTCACATTAATAAAAATATGATACAAAGCCTGACAACAGAATTAAAATAAAATATATAATTTATTAAAATGTAGGGGAAAATGCTATTTTGTTATTTTCCAAGTACTGTGTCAATGTGGCAAATATATCACCTTACTCTGGGAGTTACATTGGAGGGGGTCATCTGTTTTCCAGATGTCCAAGCATCTGGCAGCAAGAGCAGCTGCCAAAGGGCCCTCTTCTGTTGATCTATACAATCAGACAGGATATTAGGAGGCCTTTCAGCTACTCAGTCCCTAAGCCAACTACTGTAGAGCTTTTAAGGTCAATAGCAAACGTTTAACTAGTCCCTTAAGAAACTGTTAACCAGTGAAAACTTGCTCTGATTAGCAGCCTGACCACAATTCCTTGAGATTTTTCTAGTGTATTGCAGCTATAAAAATCCAGCATGACCTGGACTTTCAATGGTACACAATTTTGTACCGTGAAGACTGGGTTCTATGATTTGCTATGGGTCAGTTAAAAAATAAAATGATACTAAAATTTATTAAAAATTGGGATGGCAGTTGTAGACAGATGAGATCAGTGACTGGATGGTTTCTTTTTGGCTCCCATAGGAAGCAAATCATGCACATTTAAGATCCTCCGTTTTGCATCT
Source organism: Oxyrhabdium leporinum (assembly GCA_032468155.1). Lineage (NCBI taxonomy): Eukaryota > Metazoa > Chordata > Lepidosauria > Squamata > Cyclocoridae > Oxyrhabdium > Oxyrhabdium leporinum. Next base: position 13,680 of record JANHFL010004968.1, read on the forward strand.
GTGGGAAAAAATATCCACTAGTTCAGTTCCAAGCCGGGAGGAAGACACAGGAAACATGGAGGCTGATTGGAAAGATGGTTTATTGGTGAAGCAGAACCACATGGGTTTGTGGTTCTGGGCAGCTGACATTAGAACATATCCTTTAATATTCTATTGGCTGTTGTCAGATTCCTATGGGGTCATGTAGGGATTATGTAGGGGTCATAGCTGGCTCTATAGGCAAAAGATGAAAGGCAAATCCTAGGTGCTTGTCTGAGCTAAGTTTGAAGTTTCAACTGCTCTGAGGGTGGTGCAATGTCTGAAATACCCTTAGGAGATTGTGCAATGTAGTGAGCTCTGTGTCTTCTGCTAAATGGTAGTGGGTTAATCCTATTATGTCCTGAAAGGTCATGTCCTGTTCTTAATCCCATCACCCTGAAGTTGAAGGTCTTTTGTTTTTTAGATAGGCTGGCCCAGTCTTTCTTAATGGGCACAAAATATCTGCTTGGGGGGGAGGGGCTATTAAGAAAGAGTGAGTCTGCTTCCTGCCTCTAAAAATATATATATTTCTCCATTTCTCATTTAGGGAAATATAATATTCTGCCTTTTTAAATATTCCTCAAAATATTTCATTTTTCTAGGAGGGGGGCTTCCCCAGAGGTGGGATTCAGAGGTGGGTTCGTACTGTTTGTTAACTTTTTGCCTAGTTCGAAGAACCAGCTAATCCCATCTCTAGCTGGCTCCATCCCATCCCTCCCCATCCCTCCCAGGAGTCTCCCTACAAGCCCCATTTTGGCTTCCAGGGTAGTGCAGGAGGCCTTCCATGCCCAAAACGGGGTGCAGGGAGGCATTGTGTGGGCCCCGCCTGCCCCGTTTTGGCTGCCAGAGTGCTGCAGGAAAATAGTTGGGAAAGAAAATAGTTGGGGAAGATAATAGTTGAGAATATAGGCACAATCTGAAGAAAAAGAATTGGTCAGAAAAATATTTTTTCAAAAAAGGAGTTGGCCAAAGAAAGTGCAGTCCAAATATAAGGTGCAGGGAGACACACTGTCACAGAAGAAAAGATGGGATGAGGATAGGAATGAGAAAAGCAGTTTAAAAAAACAAACTGTGGACTGTATAACAGCCTAGGTGGCGCAGTGGTTAGAGTGTTGAACTGCAGGCCACTTCTGCTGATTCAATCTAGCGGTTCAAATCC
>JANHFL010004968.1:28644-49778 GCA_032468155.1 Oxyrhabdium leporinum
CTATTCTGTCTACCTCCGTTTTCTCCAATTTATGTTTATTTCTTATATTTCCAAATGTGCATAGAACGCGGCTAATTCAAAAATTGTGGATCCTTTTACTGATTCTTTTGGTGTTTCAAATGAGATAAAATGTTCATTCTCACCCAGTTCCAGACACCGTTCACATACTTCGCTCCAGCACAGTCTTGGGTGTCCCGGTTGTTTCCGATTTCATGGTGGCCACTTTGGCTGCCGCTGTTCCCTGCCTTCGGATGAGGGGACGTTTCCTAGTCAGGGAGGAGAGATGGGGCTCCCCTCAACCTGCCAAGCACTCCCCTTTACTTCACCACCCCTACAGGGTGGCTATGGCTCCTTTCGGAGCCCTCCAACAAGTAAAGCTCGGGGGAGGGGGGAACTGCAGAGCTTGCAGTCCTCACTTCCGACGCCACCGGAAGTAAAACCCAGATTTATTTTCTGTAGATTATGTTACCTGTGCAAGTTATGTAGTAAATTCCTCCAGTATTACTTTAATGACAATATCTCCAGACCTTTGAGCCTTTCTTGTAGCCCTCCTCCTCGTTCTCCTCCTCCAAACAAAATACAATTTTTATTATCGGTTACTGGATAATACTGATGCAGGGGTGTCAAATTCAATTTCATTGAGGGCCACATCAGCATTACAATTGCCCTCAAAGGGCCAATTGCATGTAAGACTATGGTGACTCACAGTGGCCAGGTGAGCATGGCTGGGTAAGTATGGCTGGATGGTCACAGCCAGGTGGCCACAACTAGATTGGTGTTTCCCTGTTTTGTTCCTCCTCCTGGCAAAGCAGGAGGTGGAGGCTGCTGCTGCTGCATGTGGAAGTGCGGAGGAGAAAGTTAGGGTTAGGGTTAAGAGGAGGAGTTAGCGGAAGAGGAGGAGTTAGGGGAGCAGCACTCCTTGATCCTGCACGAGAGAGACTGGCTTGTTAGGGTAGCTTTCCCACATGCTCCCCCGCCACCCTCTCCTCTCCAGAGATCTGTCAAGGCAAAAGTTGGATTCAGAGGGAATGGCTTTCTGCAAACTTTCTCCTCCGTGCTTCCATATGCAGCAGCGTTGTCCTCCACCTCCTGTAGGGGACCAGGCAAGGCTGGGAGGGGGGATCCAGAGGTCTCCAGTGGAGAAAGGAAACACCAGAGTGAGCGACAAAGCCTCGTTCACTAGAGTAGCCTCGCTGTCCTTAGCGCATGCGGAGGACTCCCAGACAGTGGTGCGGGCTGCCTGGAGTCATGGGTAGCGGAGGGCAAGCACCCAGCCTGGCCCTCAAGTTCCTGGGGCACTGGGACCCCCCAGCCCAGCCCTCAAATTCCTGGGGCACGGGGACCTCTGTGGAGACAGTGAGGGGTGGACCCCTGCTGCCCTGGCCCATCCCATCCCAGGAGGCAGCGAGTGAGCGGGGGCTGGTATCCAGAGGCCCCGCGGGCGAGATCTAAGGCAGGGAAAAATACTCTCTTTTTTTTCACCCTTTTTAAAATGCAAAACTTTTCTTTAAGCACATTTCTAAAATCAAAATTTCCTAATACATCTTTTTCTTTCACTTCTTAACATACAAGATTTGAAGTTCAGTATTAAATTTAGATCCCTCCCTTCAAACTACTGTGTTTCTCAGAAAACACGACCCACCCAATGATAAGCCCAACCTTACTTTTGGGGGAACTGTCCGGCTGCAGCCCACTGGCCCCTTGGGGAAGCTTTTGCCAAAAAGCCTCCATTCCGAATGCTGAAACTAATGTCTGAAGCTATTATCTAGTTGATGTGTATGTACTGCCATATCATTATGCCAATAATTAATGTTAAATAAAACCTAAAATAACTTTTTTTTCAGGACAAATCGTTTTCTTTAAAATATTACCTTAGAAAAATCATTTTCTTCAATTTGGCATTTTGGTGAGTAGTGATAATAGTAATCTGAAGGTCACAGATTAAGGAAGGCTAGGCACTTAACTATAATTTGTTTTGTTTTGAACACGAAGTAATATAACAGATACAAAAAATACTGCATTGAAACAAAGTATTGGCTAGTGGGAGGCCCTTTCAATGCTGCTCTTCCTTATTGAGGAAGAGTAGTTAAAGCATGGCATATTCTGAAAGAGTAAGAGCAAAAGAAAAGTAGAATATATAAGGTGGGATGCAGGTACTTTCTATTTAATTGCAGGTATTATCTTTATACTTTGTCTATGGCGGCATTCCTTCTTAAATACAAATCTTTCTTTGTGTAAGCATTCAAATTTATAAGACTTTTTTTTACAGGTATACATTTTGAAAACAACTTGAACAATCTACTATTCTGGATTGCATTGCTTTACAGAATAAAATGTTTTTCTGACTGAGAGTTTATCTAATGACCATGAATCTGCTTCCTGGATATAATTTCTACATTCTGGAATACTGAAGCTCTTCAAGATTATTGTCTATGTGGAAGCCAGCCTTTGTCATACTTAATTAAAGAGATTAGATTCTGCTAGCAATGAGTTCTCAAAACCATTCAGGTAAGATTTTAAAAAAGCAATATTTTTCTAAAACCAAAAAATTGTGGAAAAAGTACATTTTCTGAGAACTAATTAAGTGATATCTATTCTCTGGATTTTAAATATCTGGAATGAAATAAGGGATAAAAGCTTATAGCAGCCAGAATGGTTTATTAGAATAAATATATAGAGAAGTGTTACAGGATAGTATGAACCAAGAGTGAGAAATGAATGTAAGGAATTCTGATTACCTGCAAGTCTAAGCTGGACATTTGCCAATTGATAAGGCAGGTTTCTTAGCTAAAGAAAGGCACTAATACTTTATGTGCTAAATCAAACATTTATTACAAATATGCAATATTAATTGTTAAAATAAAAAAGTGAAACATTGTTCCTTTCCAATACTTTGATAGAATAGGGAGTTTGGATATCAAAATTGTTTTGTACTTTTACACATTTAAAAGCATGGGTGATAAGATACACACTTAAGGAACATCAGAACAGAGGCTTTTGGTTATTGAACAGAATTCTCCAGTACTTCTAAAACGCACACTATAGGTCTGAGCAAAGTCATTACACCTGCCACCCATTTAGACTTCTCCAGAAGGTTCTCTTGAGAGATCAGAAAAAATTAACAGGACCAGTAAAGCCACTTTTATAAGTTCTTTACTGAAAGGCGGTTGAAAATTTCATTAAAACATATTATGTTTTTCAGTTGAAGTTTCTCTAGTGGAAATGCCACTATTTGATTATGTACATTGCTTTGAAGAAAGGTTATCTCATATGTTAGCTATAATTATTAAATATCTTGGGGGTTGGCCCAATTTAAAAGATGCCGTGCAGATCTGCTTCAAAGTGTTTGGAACAATTTCTTTTCAAACAGAAATATAGGTAGTCTTTGACTTATGATGGCAATTGGGACTGGAGTTTCCATTGCTAAGCAATGCCATTAAAAGCGCTACCATGCACTTAGTGACAGCAATCCCTGCACTCCCTGTTGCCATCATAAACAATCCCAGTATTAGGCAAGGCAATTTCTTACCAGTTTCCCAGAACCAAAGTCAGTGGAAATGTATTGCTTAGCAATGGCTAAGCTTTCCCACAACAAGTGGAAATTAGAAAAGTCAGCAGGAAGTTGCAAATCCCAGATAGCCAGGTGTGTGTATGTGAGGGTTCTGCTGGGTTGGGGAGTGAAGGGGTATGGTAAGCGTCTGGGAGGGTGGATAAGAGGGATGGTGTAAATCTTGGAAGGTGCACGGAAATGAAGCAGAGGTAAAAGGAGGGTGCTCAAGAAGCGCAAGAAGGGTGCATGAGGGTACAGCAGAGGAAATGTGCGGTACAGGTTTAAAAGAATTTACAAGGGTTCAAGTGGGTACAAAAGAAACAGCATGGATTGAGGAGGAATTGCAGGGGTACAAATCAGGTCGTAAGTGTGGCACAGGTCAAGAAGTGTGGCACAGATTGAGGAGTGTGCATGAAGATGCAGTGCAGCGGTGAGAGTGGCCAGTGTGGTCTAAACATAAAGGGCCTGAGGGAGGTTGTGCAGATGGGAGAGATTTAGCGCAGTGACTCAATGTTCCCTGCTGGCTTCCCCACTGACTTTCTTGGAAAAACAGCAGGGAAAATTTCAAATGCCTGTTATGTGATAGTGGAGCACTGCAATAAATTATAAGTGTGAACTGGTTGCCAAGTACCCAGATTGTGATCATATGACCACAGGGATGCTGTGATGGTGGGAACTCTGGATGTCATAACTTTGGACATGGTTGTAGATCGAAGATTATCTTTATACTTATTATGATGAAATTTAGAAGTATATTTCATTTCTTTTTATTACGTTATTTTTCTCTTCACTCTTGTTTTTCTTTTTTCTTGCATTTTTAACTTCTTTACATTCTTTACTTTGTATTTGATTTTACTATTATAATCAAAATGCTTAATAAAATTACAAAACTTGGGAGGAAGTTATGAGTTCCAACTATAGATAATCCTAATTTAATGACTGCAATTGAGACCAACAGCTCAATCGTTAAAGCAAAGTTAAAATAAGAGGGTTAAGAATATGGTAAAAAGCAGGAGAATAAGAAGTAGTATTTAACTTCATCTCTCTGTCTGATTCATTATTTATCATGAGTTGGAATAATTAGAAAACATGTTTAGAGAAAGCAAAAATAAGTAATGTGTATATAAGACATTGTTCTTTACATATAACAAAATAAACTTTGTCAAGGGAAAAGAAGAGGAATAGTAATGAAGAATCAGACCCAGACATCTGAATGAAATATGTCAGAGATTGTCAGCTGAAATGATAGGAGTAAATAGTAATCTAGAAGACAATAAATGATGATTCAGATTCAGAAAGCAATGACCCAAATAAAATCAATCAGGCAAGGGAAGAGATCCATTGCAGCCTACATCCAAGAGTTTCAGAGCCTAGCTGGTTGACTAGTAGACTGGTCTCAGGCAATGCTGATCAAGTACTTATGAGACAGATTAAACCGCGAGATCTTATACACCTGTCTATCATGAGGAGCACCTAGAATCCTCCACCAGCGGTGCATGTTGGCTGGTAAGGTGGACATCGACTTGGGGGCATTTCCCAAGTGCACTGGCCAGGGACTATGAAAACCTTACATGCCAGAGAGGAAGGATTCATTCGGAATGCGAAAAGGGGAGCCCAGCCCTAGGGGTCATTTGTTTCCAATTTGGCAAAAATGGCCACTGAGTTGCCAATTGTCCTTTTGAGTGCCAAACAACAGTCGTCACTCACAAAGCTCCCAAGAAGACAAGCAACCTTTAAACCCCAAGAGGGAGTGCTAAAAGAGGTTGAGATCGTAGAGTTCATTCCATCATCCAGTGATGGTGAGGGAACTCCGATCAAAGGACCAAAGTTGGATCAAGATAGCGACAGTGGATGAGAAGATGATCCTATGGTAAGAGGCCACCTAATTCCAGTGACGATCAGTGTAGAATTAATGATGCCTTTTTTGGGACGCAGGAGCATAATGACAGCTTTATTGGACTCTGGTTGCACCCGTTGCCTAGTTAGTCCAAATGTAATGGAGAGGCTTGGGCTGCAACTTCGGGTGTTAAAAACTTCTTTCCCTTACTTGTTTTTAATGATGCCTTTACAAGCAATAATGTTTGGATATTTTTGACTTACCTAAATGCATTCCTGGTATGACCCTTCTGCGTCAAGCTGTTTACATAATGTCAGATCCCTAAAGTGGTACTGACATTCAACTGGGGAAGGGGGGACACATGTGATGCTCTATAACCCTCTTTAAAAAGTTGCTATTTTATAACTGTAGTAGATGCTGTTTTGCCAACCATTCAGCGCTCAGCATAGTATGATTTCAGTGAAAGATAATACAGACACTCTTGTGTTCAATTGATGTTAAAAAAAGGAGAGCTGATGTGCAAAAGATCATTGACTTGAGAGGTGCAGATGATGACGTGCTGGGAAATTTTTCTGTATATGCAAGAAAAAAGCCTTTAATCAATGCCAGAGCATCCACTCTGGTGGAGCTGATTGACTGGTCTGAAGGTGTATATGAGCCACCTTTGATGTGCAAACTGACAATAGTGGAAATAAAGAAGTTCATTGACGAACGAATGCAAGTACCTCAGGGGCCCTGTCATGCCCAATCAATAGAGAGATGTGTCACAGGTCACAGAGGCAGCAAGCAGAGTATATACACATAAGAAACGTAAGGATTATATCAGAGGCGAAGAAGCAAATCGGCAGCTGATGTTGAACAACAAATCAAAACAAGACTTGATGAAAGTTGCTTAAGCATTTTTGTAACTCAGATGATTTTTTTCTGATGTTAGTTTATGATTGCATGGATTATTTTTTTCTTAGCTGATAAGATTCATGCAGAAAAAAACTATAATTTTTGTAGCACAAGGTGTAATTTTGAGAATATAAAAATTAACAGTATTACAGGAGACTTTTGTGGGGCTACAAAAGACTTTTGTGGGGTATATAAACAGGCATGGATTTACCATACCAAGTTAAACATTGTGCAATTGCAAAAATAATAGCAGATTTGAATTCTTGGTGTAAAAACACATTTTTAGAACTCCTAACTGAAAAAAATTGCAAAAATTAATTTTCACCCCATTAAATAACATGCCATTGAGCTATGTCAGATGCTTGGAGACTAAAAATCCAGATTAGGATTTTTCAGCCAGAGACAAAATATATTCGATAATTTATGTTCTGGGTCTCAAAAACTGTTTTATAATCTATTGAGAAAGTGCAAGTTTGTCCAGAGACATATGTAGATCATAATCCAATCCAAGGTCTGCTAATGCAGATGTTATCAACCTTAATTGTAGCATTTATTCCTAACGATAAGGACAATATATTTTTATTACTCCTTTTTTGCAGTTTGCATAATGCTGCTTATTCCCACCAAAAATACCATGCTGGGTTGGTAGATGTGTTGATAGTTTTGATATTCAAACCACTATATGATTAGTGCCTGCTTATCTGAGGTAATGCCAATGTGAAGATACTTGTTTGTCTATTATGGTCAGCAAAAGAGGCTGTTTTAAAGATGTCCACAGGTTTGATAATTGGGTACATAAAAGAATGTTTTCGTTTGTTGGAAGCAGCGGAATGCAGTCCTTTGGGTGATAAACTCAACCCAGCTTACCTTGCATTTTGCCCAGGAATCAGTATCTTTTCTATTTGAGTTAGTTTTAATAGAGTGGTGCTTATGATATTACATGTTTTGTTTGTTTGTTTGCCACTCATCTTACAATTCAGACAACTAAGCAGCTACGTTATTTGTGGGTATCCCAAAGGCAGAAAGATAGATTATTGCTGAAATAATAATAATAATAATAACAACAACAACAGAACATCACTGTACATCTTAAGAAGATACTTGGTTGATACCTAGGATGCTGGCAGCAACTGTATCAACCATTAGCGCCAATCAATGATATTTGTGATACACTTTTAAAAGTTCAGTTAACTGAACATAGTTAACTGAGTTTCATGTTTAATGAATAAAAGTATAACAACAACAACAACACATTTTACATCCATGAAGTGACATTGATAGGTAGCACCTGCCAAGAAGAATAGGGGGCAGAGGGCTGTCGGAAATCCATCAAACTGTAGAAGAAGAAAAATGAAGTTTGACGACTGAATCAACGTACAGAAAAATTGCTGCAAGCTGTGAAAATGGAGAATATTATAAAAACAACAGAAACAAAGGCAGAATATAAGGAAAAACAGCTGGATGACAGATTAAATGGATGGAAAACCAAAGCTTTGCATCGACAGCACTTGAAAAATATTGAAGGAAAATGTGAGAACAACTTGACAGTTGTTGATGGGAACCATCAAGAAAGAAACGGAAGGTTTAATACTGGTTGCAAGCACTACAAACTAATGCCATAAAAGCGAAGATACAAAAATCCACTGACAATCCAAATTGCCAACTTTGTACTGACAAAGTTGAAACTGTTTCACATTTAATATGTTAGTGCAGCAAAATCACGCAATCTGAGTATAAAGCTAGACATGACTGAGTTGCTAAATTAATCCACTGGTTATTATGTACAAAATACGACTTACCTGTATCCAAAAAGTCATGGGAATATAAAGTAGAAAAAGTTGTTGAAAATGAGAAGGTGAAGATCTTGTGGGACTTTCAAATACAGACGGATCATCATTTGAAACACAACACACCAGATATCACGGTTGTCAAAAACCGAAGTATACAATTTATTGATACTGCTGTACCAGGAGACGCCAGAGTCAAACAAAATGAACTGGGAAAAAATCACAAAATTTCATGACCTGGCCATTGAAACTATGTGATTATGGATGAAACATGTAACAATAATACCCAAGTCATCAGGGCACTTGGTACCATGTCCAAGAATGTTATAAAATACATCAAGAAATTGCAGCTTCCTGCAATAACACCTGCGGAACTGTAAGAAACTGCGCTGCTTGGAACATTGTACATTTTAAGAAGATACTTGATTGGTATCTAGGGCGCTGGCAGTATCCCGTATCAACCATCGGCGCCAGTCAATGATATTTGTGATACATTTTTAAATATTCATTTGACTTTCATGTTTAATGAATAAAAGAGATAACAACAACAGCAAAACAACAATAATAATAGTAAATGAAGAAGCTAAAGTCCTCTGGGTGTTAGGCTTGCCTCAGTCAGATCCCTTGGAAAGAAAGATCCTCAAACTTCATTTGGATGAAGTGATAGGGTCTTTTACTAAAGGTTGCTGGCTGCAGTAAAGTCAGGCTAGAACTAAGATTCCTGTGGAAAAGGATACAAAGTTTTGTCCTCATCCCAGCTCTCCCACCCTTGAGAGATCATCACTTCAGCCAATGGAGAGCTGTATAGGTGTTTTGAGAACCTCTGAAATGTTTGGGGCAATCCACATTCCATTCTCAGGGTCCGTGGCCTTGAAGATTGGCACAAGCTGGTTCCAGGCCTCTCTGGTCTTTGTCAAGGTGTCATCCCCACTCCGTAGTCCCATCATATCCCCTTACATGTTTCTTGCCCATTTGTTCCACTTCTTCCCTCCCCCCAACTTTTGATGTTAGGATGCCAGCAAGGGACCATGCCGAAGATGGCAGAACTGACACTGACATGGGGACTTTAGAATTCAAACAGATACACACCAGCTGCATAAGACACGAGACTTTGCAAGTGTTGATAAGAAAGACAAAAGTGTCTGGATAATGGAGATGGCAATATTTGGAGACAACAGAATAGAAGAGAAAGAACTGGAGAAAATAACAAAATACAAAGACCTGCAAATAGAAATGACTGGCAAAAGAAAGCAAAGGTAGTACCAATAGTAATAGGCGCCTTGGGTGCAATCCCAAAACAACTGGAGCATCACTTGAACATCATTGGCATTGCAAATTCACCATCAGTCAGTTGCAAAAGGTAGCTTTACATGGAACAGATAAGATCATGTGACATTACTTCTAACATCATAAAACATCAACATTTACCTATCCCAGGACCTTGGGAAGACTCGATAGGTGGATAAAAATGGCAAATCCAATCTGAATATCTGGCTGCCTGTATGACAGACCAATAATACCAACATGACTACAGATAGTCCTCAACTTACAACAGTTCATTTAGTGACTATTCAAAGTTACAACAGCTCTGAAAAAGTGATTTATAACACTTTCACACTTATGACGGATCTAGCATCCCCATAGTCAGGTGATCACAATTTGGATGCTTGGCAACTGATTCATATTTAAGATGGTTGCAGTGTGCTAGGGTCATGTGATCACCTTTTTGCAACCTTCTGACAATCAAAGTCAATGGGAAATCAGATTCACTTAACAACCATGTTACTAACTTAATATCTGCAGTGATTCATTTAACAACTGTGGAAAGAAAGGTGGTAAAATGGGTAAAATTCACTTAACAAATGTTTCACTTAGCAACAGAAATTTTGGGCTCAATTGTGGTCATAAGTTGAGGACTACCTGTATTATTATCTTTATTTTAAAATTTTCAATCTATTTTTCTCTTGCCAGTATCATAGTTTTTCAAAGATAAAATGCAAATTATAAGTTGCAAATAAAACATACCATATGAAAACTAATTTAAATATAATTGAAGATTAAAATACAACGTAAGAGACACTTTTTTTTTTCTTTTTGCTCTTTTTTAATTGTTCAGTCAGTTGATACATCAAACCTCTAAGTAACTTTATCATAATTGACTGCAAACATTAGCTGGATTATTTTCTTTTTTTCAGGTGAACTTTCTAGCAGAGATCAGCCTGTAGAATTGCTAAACACATCCAGAGTAAATCATATTACAAGTTCTGGTAAGAGAGAAAGCATTGCATTTTCTTATTTATTTGTTTGTTTGTTTGTTTGCAGCGAGTTAACAAAATTGGAAGAAAGTTTATTTTCTTTCACAATATATTCTCACGTAAATTATTATAGATTCTAATCTAATTTGTCCAAATATATTTTCCTTTTGACTATTTCCATCATTTTGTATGATCCTATTTTGCAAAAGAAATAAATACATGGAATGGTAACTGCTTGGAAGAAGTAAATATGATATAGGTGTCTTTAACTTGGTACTAAAAAAACAGGAACATCCCAGTTTGTGCACCGACCTATACATGCTTTGTTGCTCTTGAGTTGGGCTTAATAGTAGCTGATACCAACTTTTAAAAATTGTTGACTGTTCTGTGATTGAGATACTTGTTTCTTCAAGAAAATTCTCAAAATAATATTTAGTGATCAGTTTTGCAGTAGCTTTAATTTATATTTCTTGCTGATTTTTTATTGTATTTTATAAGTTTTATTTAAATGATAATCACAGTACATATATTATTAGTAGTAGTAGCTTTTACAGTTAACAGAACTTCATTATAATATATCTCATAACCATTAAAAGTGCTACATATGAAAGAATACTGTGTATTATACTTTATATCAAAAATAGCCACCTTTTTTAAATTTTGAGTTTAAGAATGTGCTCAAAAACTGTTTCTTGAGCGCTTGCCTGTTCATAATACGATCATTCTGATGCAAATACTCCATCATCATTTTCTGCAAGGCAAATTGATGAGCTTCCTACCATCTCACGTAGTACTCAATATTTCTTCCCCAAGTAAATAGGCTCATTTTGAGATATAGCATTGCACTACTATTATTTTGAAGAAAGTTTTCTTGACAAGCTCATAAAAATGGTTTGGATAGCACTATAGTAAGGTGGGTGCACAGTTGACTAGCCAACTTTAATAAGATTCAGATTAGTAGCTCAACATTAAATGGAAAGCAGGAACTAGTTGGATTTTTCCTTCCTTTTCTTTGTCTTTCCTCTTTCCCTTTCTCCTTTCCTGTCCCTTCTTCCATGCTCAAATACAAAATAGGAAACATTTCTGTTTTGCTACCCCTCTACCAGTGAAAACTGAGCCCGGGAGGGCCATGCACGGCCCCCTGGGCCCTGTTTTTAGCCGCGATGGCCTTCTGCAGCTGTCCATTGTTGCTGGCAGAGGGCTGCAGGAGACCATCATGGCCAAAAATGGAGCCTTGGAGGGCCACATGCGGTCCTCCCGAGTGTCAACCTTGGAGCCATCTTTAGATAGTGTCTTCAGGGCTGCCACAGCAAGCTGTGGGAACAGTAAGGGGGAGGGGGAGATAGTGTGGGATATGTAATCATAACGACATTCTTTCCCTTGGGAGTCAAGGACGTCTCACCAGCACCTGGAAAGGCAGGACTGGAAGTTAACTGGCAGCATCACTCAACTCCCTCGAAGCGGCCAGCCTGGCTGGGTTTTGGCTCAACCCACATTCACCTTCCCGGGCCAAGGGAACATGACAGTCCAAAGTAGCGCATCTGCTTCATTCCACTTGGCTCAGAGTGGATCGTGCCTGAATCTTTCCCACCGGGTCTGGTCTATTGGGATGACAGCTCAACTGGGAGTAGCCGCCAGCCAGCAGCTGAGGCCTCTTTGTCATTCCAGCCCGGGGACGCAGAGGCAAACCGTAAGACTGCTGAGGCCAAGTAGCCCACCTCACCAACCACCACTCTGACTGCCCCCAGTTGACCAAATCCCCCCTGGATGAGCATTTACCCCGGACAGGGCTGGGTGCAGTGCCAATGGATGTCAATTCCGGCTCTCCACAGCCAGCCACCCCTCCCCCATGGTTTAGAGCCACGTTCAACAGAACCCTGGGGAATCTGGCGTACTTCCTGAACTGGATCTGGTCCCATGTTGATTGCTATGGGAATCAGTACAAATCAGGTCAGGAAATAATTGCGGCGATTATCCCAATTACATGACAAGGGAGCCCCCAAACTAGAGGATGCCGATGAATTCATCCAGCTGCTAAAGACCCGATTCGAGGATATTTTCCAGAGAGAAGAAGCCAAGATGAAGGACCTGAAGCAGAGGGGCTGGCCCATGAAGAAATTTGTCTGGGAATTTCGAAGAGTGGCAGGAAAACTAAGAGACTGGCTGGAACGCCTCTTCGTTCGCCAGTTTAAAGAGGCTCTGGACCAGGACCTCAGACAAGCATGCGCTTTCAGAGGGGTCCCCGACCGCATACAAGAGTGGTATCGGATGGCAGAGGCTATGGTCCTCGAAATCCACTCTCACCGGAAACCCACTTTGGGTAAAGGCCCAAAGCAGCTCTTGGGATGTCGAACCAGCTTAAAGCAGGTTGGAGAACTGAAGCTGACCCCTCCTACCATGGTTAAGTTCTTCAAGTGTGGACAGCAAGGCCACTGAGCGTCAGAGTGCCTGGCACCAAACTCCTTGGAAGCCGCTGGACATAGGGAAACTTGCCTGGCAAGCCATTAAGGTTCCTCCCCCTTCAAAGGGGAGAGAAACTTTTGCTCTTGAACCCTCTCCAGGTACCACCAGCAAGAGCAGTGAGGCCAGCGAAGAGGATCCGATGGTAAGTGAGGCCATCCATCCCTTTGCCATAAAGTTCTGAATAGTGGTACCCAGAACAGGAGCCCAGAGGGACATAGAAGTCATAGACACCGGATGTACCAGTTGCCTAATTGCCTAATTAGCCTCCCTACAGTCCAGAAGCTAGAAATAAACACCAAGCCCCTTGAGCAAGTCAATGGGATGCTAATAGATGGAAGCCTGGATAATTTAGTCACCGAGCTTGTGAGACTGGAGTTGGGACGTCATTGGGAGCTCATACGCTTCGTGATAGCCCCTAAAATGATAGAGTCACTCATCCTAGGCCTTGCTTGGCTAGACAAATGGGGTCCTGCCATCACGTGGGAAGATGGCTACCGAAAACTAAAAATAGGCATCAACCCACTACTGCCGGGTCCTCAGGCTGAAACACTATCTTGGCAGGCCCTAAGCAGACCTGATTGAGGGGAGGGGGTAGCAGTCATTGCAGATGGCCTACCTGGCTGCCCCCAGGTGCCTAAAGAGTACAGGGACCCAGCAGATGCATTCAGTGAGGGCAAATGCAACATCCTCTTCCTCCCACCGCTCCACGGACTGCGCAATGGAATTTGTGCTGGGAGCCAAGCTACCAAAACCCAAGATGTATTCCATGACCCCTAGAGAGATGGATGAATTGAGAAAATACATTGATGTCAATTTGGCAGGGGTTTCATCCAGCCCACCAAGTCTAAAGTCGCAGCCCCAGTGCTGGTCAAAGAAAAGAAAGATTTCTGTGGAATTAATGCCGTATGTGTGGAAAACACCTACCCTCTCTCCCTAATGAAAGACATGCTAAGTCACCTAGCAAAGGGCAAAGTGTTCACAAAGCTAGACCTGAGAGAAGCCTTTTACCAGATGCAGATTAAGGAAGGAGATGAATGGAAGACTGTGTTCAACTGCCCTTTAGGCAGCATCCAGTTCAAAGTCATTCAGACTACAGTGAGCTCCTTCTATCTTCATGCAGCTAATCAATGAGGTGCTGTATGAATGCTTGTACAAGGGAGTCCTAGTTTACTTTGATGACATTCTCATATTCAGAGAGACGCTAGAAGAACACACTAAGCTAGTACAATAAGTTCTGAAAAAACTCTTGGCTGCGAAACTCTATGCAAAGCTGTCAAAATGGGAGTTTCACAACACTTCCCTGGACTACCTGGGCTACCAAGTGTCAAATCAGGGAGTCGAGATGGATTTAGGAAAAGTAAAAGCAGTGCTGGACTGGAAACCCCCATGCATCCACAAGCAACTCCAGAGCTTCCTAGGGTTTGCAAACTTTTACAGACAGTTTATTCCAGCTTTTGCTGAAGTAGCCCTGCCCCTGACAGAACTGCTGAAAATGGGAGGGGCTACTCCATAACCATGGCCAAGCCAACCACTGGTGTCACTCAACTGCCAGAGAGCAATCAAAAGTTTAAAAAAGCTCTTCTCAGAAGAACTCATCCTTCAGCACCCCGATCCCAAATGACCATTCGTCATCCAAGCCAATGCTAGCAACGTAGCTGTAGCAGCGGTGCTCTTGCAAAAGAGCCCTGCGCTACGTGTCCAAAATGTTCACGGACACCGAAAGGCAGTGGGCAGTATGGGAGAAGGAAGCCTATGCCATTAGATGGGCCCTCCTTTCATGGCGCCATTTCCTGGAGGGGAGTAAGGTGACTTTCGAGGTTTGGACTGACCACAAGAACCTCGAGGCGCTAACCTCCCCCCGAAAACTCTCCGCCAAGCAGGTCCGATGGGTGCAATATTTTAAGTGGTTTGACTTTGAGCTAAAATACATCCCCATGGGGAAAAACCTCCTTACAGATGCCTTGTCAAGAAAACCACAATTTAATAGTCGTCGAGAAGAGATTGTGCATGTGATCATTCCCCCCTCCCAGCAAGCAATCCAAGTCACCACCAGAGGCCAGACTAAACATTGGGGTGACCCCAAAGGGGATCAAATGACAGATGTCCTAATTAAATCATGAGTCTCAAGCCAAGCTTCAAAAGAAATCCAGTTATTTATTAGGAGCTTCATGCTGGCAGGGACCACGTGGAGCCAACTCTGACCTCGATTAATTCGCACTTTGCCTCTGACCCTGTTTTCCCCTCCCCCCAATATGTGTTATCAGTCCCATTCCCCAATGTAGCAATTTCGTGAGTTTTAAAAGTCCCTCCCTCTGGCCACTGTGGGTTCCCACAGAGACGGCCTTGGAGATTTGGGTGGAATGTGCCTTGTTTTGACTGAGATATCAACTCCTTAAGGCAGCAGTGAAGTTCGCTCTTCCATGCCCCTTTCCTAGGGCAACTCAAGAGCAGTTCAGGGATGCTTTGTGAGTTGACAGCAGCACTGAAGTCTGCACTCCCAAATGACCAGTGGTTTGGTGATAACTGGGACGCCCTAACTCTAAGGGATGGATTGGCCTGGAAGGGGTCTAAGCTATACATCCCTGCCAACTTGAGGCTTCAGATCCTTCAGCACAGCCACGATTCACAGTTGGCTAGCCACTTCAGATTCCTAAAGACCCTCCACTTAACTAGAAGGCAATTCTGGTGGCCGAAGATGAAGGCAGATGTAGAAGAGTACGTTAAGAGTTGTGCCACATGTGCAACCATGAAGATGAGACCAGGGAACCCCCCTGGGTTGCTCCAACAAGTGGCCGATCCCTGCCAGCCTTGGGAGGAAATCGCCATGGATTTTATAGTCGAGCTCCCAGAGAGCAGAGGGAATGCTGTCATTTGGACTGTAGTTGACTTATTCTCAAAGCAAGCTCACTTTATTACCTGCTCGGGATTGCCCTCTGCTAGAAAACTGTCCAAGATGTTCATAAAACATATATACTGGCTGCACAGAGTGCCCCGCCGGGTCATATCTGACCGAGGGGTTCAATTCACCATGAAGTTCTGGAGGGAGTTCCTAAACTCCATCAGTTCGATCCAGGGGCTTAGCCTGGCTTTTCATCCAAGTACTTAACGGAGTTGCAGAACATGTGAATGCCATGGTGGAGCAGTATCTGAGATGCTATGTGTACTATCAACAAGACAATTGGGCGGAATTGCTGTTTTTTGCGGAAGTGGCTTACAATAACGCAGTACTCAGTAGCACTGGATTAACCCCATTCCAGGTCACTAGCGGCATGGACTGGTGCTTTTCAACTGGACCTTTCTTAAAAACAT
Source organism: Oxyrhabdium leporinum (assembly GCA_032468155.1). Lineage (NCBI taxonomy): Eukaryota > Metazoa > Chordata > Lepidosauria > Squamata > Cyclocoridae > Oxyrhabdium > Oxyrhabdium leporinum. The sequence continues at coordinate 44,743 of JANHFL010004968.1, forward strand.
TTTGCTTCTCATCCAAGAAGCTTCTTTAGTTCTTCCATTTCTATGTTTCTAAATTCTTCTAATATATTCTGTATATTCTCAAATATTATTTGTTTCTGTGATTAAAAAAACTATTTACAGGGTAAGGATGGTTTGATGCATTTTTCTTTAACTGAGATGTTATATTGCTCTGATTCATCAGATCCTTTGTATTTTCAGTCTTAGGGGCAATTCAATATCTAGAATTCTCTACTTCTCTGTCAACTAAACAGGTTTCTATTGAGAAAATATGACCATCCTAGGTGAAGCCAAGTCCAAAAGTGCCAGGGAATTTCTAGAAGCTGGCCACTCTGACAAATTATCCATCAATAGACACATAGACATTGATAATATCTATAGACCATGCAAAAGAGACAGTCAAAGGGAACAAAATGGGAACAGCCAAAAAGGGAAGAAAAAGACACAAGCACCTCTCCACCAGCAATCAGCACTCAGTTCAGCATAGATTAACTCCAAGATTAAGATCAGACCAACAAATAAACAATATCCCAATAAAGAAAGTGCCAAAGAAGCCAACAGTAAACAGCCCAACCAAAGAATCTTACACACGCACACACAATACTGACAGGGCAAGGCACTAGAATATAAAGCAAACCCCTCTCCTTATCAGCACGGATGATGTTACAGGTAATGAAACGTCTGCAAGAAAACGCGCAAGCCCAGAGAGTACCAAGGACCCCTCATTTCAACTATCTATAAATATTCTCCTTTATTGGTAAGGTTTTTTCCTGTTCAGCCCTGATATGTCTCCTGGGCACAAATATCAAGAGATTTTCTCTCTTTTTTGTACAGTGTCAAAGACTCCTTGCAATGATAGAAAAAACATATTACTCTAATGTAATAACTGCTGTCTTCCAATAGATGTGCTCAGTATAAATCACGTTCATTATAAATACAGCAACCATTGTCACATCTACTGCCATTTATGCCAGTAAAATCTGGAAATTGACAAGAATTATTCTTAAGATCAACATCTTCCAACAACATTACCTCAGATGGATTGTTCATATCTCATATCGGCATCATTTCACAAATGTGAAAATTCTGCAAAGAATTAATTCCTGAAGACTCTCTGAAATAGTGACAGAACAAAGAATGTGCTTTGCTGGACATGTGCTCTGCATAAGTAAGAAACGTCCAGCAAAGACCCACAGTCAATTGGATACCACCAGATGGAGAAAAAGAAAAGAGGGAGGCCAGAGAAAACCTGGTGCCAAATATTTTAGGAAGACCCGAAAAACCTCAGTCTTAAATGGAAGGATGCAGAGAATGTAGCTGCAGATCCTGAATTTTGGAGTACTATAGCCCAATGTGCTTTGCACATGACGTGAATAATAAATAATATAGTAGTACCTCAGTACTCATCGTTAATTGGTTCTGGGAGGCACAATGAGTACCAAAAATGATGAGTACCAAACAGATTTTTCCTGTAAGGAAAATGTAGTGAGTCATAAGGTAGTTGACACTGACAAGTCTAGCTTGTGTGTTGAGTACCAAACAAATGATGAATACTGGTACAAAATTTTCCTATCAAAATGTATTGAGTATCAAATTTGATGAGGTTCAAAGCAATTGGAATAAATAACATTTCTTTCTGTCAATGGTCCACGTGGCTGAGGGAGGACAACATTTTAATTGATAGCTGAGTAGCATGTAAGTTAGAACTCACTATGGAAATTGCACCTGATGTCAAAAATTTTCCTCTGATACTTTATAGTCTGTTTGCATTCAACGACAACAGTCAGTGCATCCATTCTTAAATCTTCCTCTCTATCCATCCATCCATTTAGTTTATTTGCACCCATCTTTTTTCGAAGCAACTTCGGATGGTGAGTCTCCATTTGTGTTTTCTAGATAGAGCTGTTACTTTACCTTTTACTGTCTATTTCACTCATAATTAGGATCATGGCTAAAATCAATTTGGAAGTAATGATTTGCTTATTATATGCTGACCTTAGTCAAGATACTTTGTACCTTCCCTGTCTCATCTATGAAAACAACAGTCATCTTATATACTTGCTAGACCTGCTGTTCTCTATCTATGCCAGGTTTATCACTTGTTTAATGTTTACATGAAAGCTGTTGAAACTTATTGTCTCTGTTTTTCTAAACCTCTCTTCTTCGAAGACTGCAACTGTACCTTATGTATAAATGTGCCTTTCTTTACTATGTATCAGGAAAAGGTTGAATGTTAGCCAATAATTTTATTTCCCCAGAAGGTACAGGTGACCCTTAGCTTATTACCATTTACAGCTGAAAAAAGTGAGTTATGATTGATCCTTGCACTCACATCTATCGCACATCTCTGCAGTCATGTGATAAAATTCAGATTTTTGGCAACTGGCATTTATTTATGATGGTTGAAATGTCTCAGGGTTGCATGATAACCATTTATGACTTCCCAGCAGGCTTCTGACAAAGTCAGTTGGGAAGCTGGATTCACTTAACAACCTCTGCAGAAAAGGTTGTAATATTGGGTGCAACTCAATGATTGCATTGTTTAGTGAACATATTTTCAATCTGAATTGTAGTTGTGAGTTGAGGACTACCTGTATGTGGTTTTGATACGAGACAGAATATTGTCTTAATACCCCTTTTCCTGGATTCCTGAACACATTCATACAAACATCTCAGTGTTTCAAGAGCTTTTTATCTGCATACATTCATTTTTCAGAAAGTTTCAAAGATTTCATAAGAAGTTCAACTTATAACTTTTTCAAAAAAATTGTTGCCACTCTAAGTCATGAATTAGTCTTATCTGTGAATTAGTTGTCAAGCCAGTTTCCAACTTAGAGTTATTTAAGAAGATCATGATGGCTTCAGTAGATTTTTTTCTCTTATGTCTTAGTGCTATTTTTTTAGTTTCTTGGTGCAGTAGCCTTTAATATTTATTCAGCACTATCATGTTGACCTTCAGTTGGGCAGTAAGATGGAATTGTGATTATTCCTTGTGGTAGTCTCAGAAACTTAGGAGATCAACAGAAGCTCTGCTTATATAAAGGAATTTACATAGAATTCACAGAGGTCCAAAGGTCTATTTACAGGTTTTTCTTTTGACTGTAACAGTCAGTTGCCCAAACTCTTTTAATGGCATTCCTAGTGCATCCTTTAAATTCTCTGTGTTCTCAATTCTCATGACATGCTACTAATATTTTCTACTGTCCAATCAGCGCCTAAAGGGAACTATGCATTTATCACTGAGTGTTGATTCTAGTAGCAATGGGACTTACTGTAAATGTAATCAATTAATAACACCATAGAGGGCGTGTGATGCTGTCCCAAAAGCATGGGCCATTTTGAAAGGGGCTGCAATGAATTGTGGCCACTCTGAAATGGCTCCTGCTTCCAGAATGGCGCCATGCAGTTTTGTAATGAATAGGATGTATTTTTGTAGAAGTTGTTAAGCAAGCAGCTTTGTAATGTATAGGAGATATCTCTCAGGAAGGAGAGCCAACTGTTTCACCCCTCAGCTTCCCTACAGTATATGTTAGAAACGCTGCTATCCTGTAAACGGGCAACATTGCAGGCTGCTCCCAAAATGGCACCTTCTTCCTTGATGGAACACACAGCCTCCATGTAAAGCAACATGGTGGAGTAGATGATTCCTGAAGGAAAATGAGCTGTGATGGGGAGTGGGGAGGAGGGCCTTTTTGCTGGTACTCATTCACTATGATGCTATCTATTAGCAGTATAGCTAGAGCAGAACATACAGGTATGTTGACAGTGGTGGGCTTCAAATTTTTTAACAACTGGTTCTCTGCCCTAATGACTCAAATGACGGTGAGAAACGTGATGGCGCTGGAAATCAAGTAGGCAACGAAATCCTTGGGGAATTTGGGGAAAGTGGTGGGTAGAGAAAGCCCTTCTGCCCACAAAACCTCATCTTTGCTGGATGACACCAAAAGGCAGAGCAAGAGCAGCCTGGAAGAAGCCAGTCACCCCGGGAGTCAGGAATACCCTTTTTCTGAGGCTGGGCCGCGGCAATCCCTGCTGCCCAAAACTGCCTGAAAATGTGACATGCGGAGGCCAAGAACAGGGTGTGCGGAGGCTGAAAACGCAATGCGCGGAGGCGGCGATCAGCGGTGATGTGCTGTGGCGATCCTCGCAGCCTTGAAGGGGGCTGAAATGGAGCATTCAGAGACTAAAAACGCGAGGCACAGAGGCCAAAAACGTGAGGCACAAAGGCAGTGATGGTCTGTGACAATCCCTGCAGCCTGGAACAGCTGATTGGGGGTATTCCGGGATGCCGATCCACCTGCCAATCGGCTGCTCGTGCTGAATCAGGCTGCAATAATGTGCTGAAACTGACCAGGCTGTTTGCTATTTGCTGCAAGGACACTAGCCAGATGAATATCGATTGGTGCTGGTGGCAGAGGCAGATTTTTTTTCTTGTTTTCCTCCCCAAAAACTAAGATGCGTCTTATACTTCGGAGCATCTTATACTCCAAAAAATAGTGTCCCTATTTGGGGATATTCCAGTAATTTATTGTATTGTTTTGGGATGTGTACCTCTTGCATACAAATTTTAATTTTTAGTTTTAATTTTCCTAGTTTACTAAAAGTCCTTTTCCTTTTTATAGCCAAATTCAGTCAATTTATGTTGATTGACAAAAGTTTTATTTCTCCTTCCATAATTAACTTATAAATAGGTTTTGTTGTTCTAGTCGTTCTTGTCTCTCTTTGTTCTTTCACTTTTGCCCCTTCTCTATTTGCTATTTCCTCTAATTCTCTTTCCTATTTTTTTTTGGTGGTATATATTTCTCTCCTGTAGCATCCTCTTGTTGTCTGTCCTCCTTTTCCCCACTTACTATCACTCCCTCTTGTACTCCAAAGTAGTGGTCATAAAATTGTCCTGCTTTTTCTATGGAATCTAATTATGCCTTTGCTCCATCCAAGTCACCAGTATTCCCTCTGGTATCAGCCATCTGAAATTTACTCCATTCTTAATGAGCTGTTTTGTCAAAAATTGATATTCCCTTCTTATCTCTCTTACTCTT
>JANHFL010004969.1:41847-55368 GCA_032468155.1 Oxyrhabdium leporinum
TCTCTTTTAGGGAAAATATTCTGGCTTTTTTGTATATCCTAAAATATTTCATTTTTCTCGGTGAGGGGTGGGTTTTAACTTCCAACAGGCTCTAATGATTTCATTTCATTGGATTATCCCTTTCTAAGGTCTACATTCCACAGTGGAGTTTGACAGGTTTGATATTGCATAGTTTTGGTAACCCCTAGGGATCACGTCCCTGAGTAGGATAATTTCGTAGAAAGTTTAGAGTCAAATGGTTTTTTTCCCCCTGTTTTTATTGTCCCTTGGAAAACTAAATAGAGTTACTGTGCAGAAAATATTCGAAAAAAACGCGTTTTTTTAAATCTCCCTATCTCCTCTTTCATACTTAATGCTATTCAAGATGGAGGAATTGAGCTTTTTGCCATAGTCTATTGTGTTCATCTTCATGATGCATTCAACATTAATTATGGCTAGATGTTTGATCAGTTGAAACTAGTCTGCATTTCAGTAATGACATCTACAGGCCAATACAATTTTTCAATTCTATTTATTTTTCACATTTTCTATTTCCTGATTGAATTCCAGACTGTCATAGTTATGACCTCTTTCAAATCCCTTCTGCAAAAATGAGCAGGCATTTTTTCTGTTCCTCTTCTAAATAGAAAGATGCTGATCAATGTATTGACATGAGTATCATTTCCTAACATGGCAGAAATTATGCATCTGCCAGCCAACTAAAACAAGACACTTGTATGCACACAAACACCCCACATTTGGTGGGTGTTGTAGTTGGGCCACCAAATAAATACCGAGCCCATTTTTAACCACTTCCTTTCAATCTCAGGATCAACAACTTTCATCCTCTGAATTTTTGTGACACAATATTGGATATTGGATTAAGCTTTAAAACTATTAAACAGCAGATTATCTTTGGAAGTGATGGACAGCACAGCTTAACATTATATATACTTCAGGATTTAAAGAAGTATGGAAAAATAAGTTTAAACTTGGATTTTTTAAAAAGACAAACTCTCTAGGATTACATTCCTTCCTGATCTGCCAACAGATGATATTCTAGGTTTGTGTTTTTGTGTTTGTGTGTGCCTTCAAGTCAGTAATTGACTCCTGGTGACTGCCTGGATAAATCCCTGCAGTTTTCTTGGCAATATTTTGGAAATGGTTTGCCCTAGCTTGCTTCTTAGGACAGAGAGAGAGTGTGCCAAAGGCAGGGCTAAAACTCACAGTTTCCCAGTTTCCAGCCTCACGTCTTATCCATTCATCTAAAAGTTAAAGGACTGAGGATGTACAAAGAGGGAGACAACTCCCATCAAGGGTTAGATTTTGTATAGCGCAGGTGTGTCAAACTCAAGGCCCGGGGGTCAGATTCAGCCCACAGGATGCTTAGATCTGGCCCATGGGGCTGCCCTGGAAACAGCAAAGGACTGGCCCATGGTGCCTTTGCCAGCGAAAAAGGAGCTTGGGAGGGCCATGGCCCTCCTGAGCTCTGTTTTCACTGGCAGAGGGTTCCAGGAGGCTGTGGCTGCCGAAAACAGAGCTTGGGAGCCCATTTTCTCTGGCAGAGTGCTCAGGCCACTACAGGCATCCTTGACACGACTGATATCAAGCTGACCATGCCCACCCTTGCACCCTGAGGTCAAACACAACCTCATTGAAATTGAGTTTGACACCCCTGGTCTAGTAGTTAAGACATCAGGTTAGAAAACAAGAGACCATCAAATCCCGCCTTAGCAAGCTGGTTGACTCTGAGCCAGTCACTCTCTCTCAACCCAACCCAGCTCATAAAGTTGTTCTTGTAGGGTAAGTAGGGGGAGAAGGGTATGTTTTATATGTTCACTGCCTTGAGATATTTTAAAAAATAATATAGGGAATATAAATAAATATATATATTTTTTAAAAAAGGACTGGCATTATCAATAGTTACCTAAGTCCTAGTATAAATACAGTGTAACCTGACTGCTAATGAGCTGTTGAAGGAGCTAGGTATGTTTCACCTACCAAAGAGAAAGATTAAGAAGGACATGATAACTGTCTTCCAGTACTTGAGTAGCTGTCTCAAGGAAGAAGGATTGACTTATTCTCCAAGTACAGGACAAGAAGTAATGGGTAGAAGCTTATTAAAAACATAGGTTACCTGGAGCTAATTTCCTGACAATGAGAGCAATTAACCAATGGGACAGCTTGACGTCCAGAGTTATGGGCATCACTGAAAGTTTTCAAAAATAGGCTGGACAACCATTTCATTGGGATGGTATAAAGTCTCCTGCGTTGAACAGGGGGTTCAACTAGAAAATCTCTGAGGTCCTTTCCAGTCCTATGTTTCTATGTTCTATGACTGCCCCTTCTTCTGTTTCCTGCCGTTATCTCTATCCCAGTATCCTCTCTGATAAAAAGTAATCCACTTTACTATTTTTCCTGCCTTTCTTTCTGACAGCAGGTTCAGCGGAATATGCAAAAAATACATACCAATAGGCAAGGCCTGACCAAAGAAAGGATCTCAATTCTCAGTGGTTTCACAGATAATATCATTTTAACGGTTAACCCAAATCTGAACCAAGCAAAAAGATACTGTCTACTAAATCATTATTGGATTGCCTTTAGCATAAAAAAATGCCTGAAAATCTTCTAGAGACACATATTTAAATTCATATTTAAGCACAGCAATACATCTTGGTCCACTGAATTTTGGCAGTTCTGATGGATTTTTAATGATAGGATGTCCTTTGATCTTTTTTAAAGCTCATAGAGAAAGCTAGTTGTTGGAAAGAAGGTTTGGTAAAACTTCTCTCTGACACATTTATGTGTAACTGCAAGAATTGCAGGAATTGGGTATGTCTAGTTTAATGAAAAGAAGGACTAGAAGTGACTTGATAGCAGTGTTCCAATATCTTAGGGATTGCCACAAAGAGGGGGGTCAGCCCATTCTCTAAAGCATCTGAAAGCAGAACAAGAAGCAATCAATAGAAACTAATCAAGGAAAGAACCAACCTAGAACTAAGGAGAAATTTGCTGACAGTTAGAACAATTAATCAGTAGAATGACTTGCTTCCAGAAGTTGTGGGTGCTCTAATACTGGAGGTTTTTAAGAAAAGATTGACAACCATTTGTCTGAAATGTTACAGGAATTTCTGCTTGAGCAGGGGGTTGGACTAGAAGACCTCAAAAAACCCTTCCAACTCTGTTAATCTGTTCTGTTATTCTTTGTAGAAGAAGATTTCCTTAAATATTCAGAACAGATTATTCAAATCTAGGGGATATGCCTGCCTTTCACTTTTTCACTTCCTAATAGGAGTAAAATGCCTGATCTAGATTGCAAATATCTGGAAAACCACTAGATGGCAGTGAACAGATTTAGAAAGCTATAAGTTTGTGTTGCCATCTCACAATCATTTGTGCTTTTGCAATACAAAGTATGAGGCTGGAATCAAATCTTGATGGCCCTGAGCTCATTTGAGACTGGCCAAAATAAATTCCCCTATTCAAACTTTGCCTTAGCCTGTGCTAGGGTAGTAGCAAAATCTTCTCAGCTTATTGTTAACATGAAAGGTGACATCTTTTTAACTCCCTGCAGTTTCTAATCCAATAGTTCAGAAGGATTGAAACCTGCCTTAAAGCTGAGGACTTTTTAAAAAGATAATTTATTTCTCATAGGAGCATTTTGGAACCTGAAGTCTCAGGGTTGCTTTTCATATAATCAGTGTTAGCAGCTCATTAAAATACTCAGCATGTGTGTCGTTTAACTATCGCATGGCTCAGCAAGGACACCAGAAGCTGTGGGATTTTTTTCCTTAAAAAAGTCAATAATAATAAAAATAAGGGGAAGAATAAGTGAAGATCAAATAGAACAGCTTTGCTTGGTGCTGACACTGTAATTAAGAGTATATGACAGAGGTTACAGCGCCTTTAACCATCATTTCAACTGAAAAGATTAACTGATCAACACCCTTTTTTCAATTTCCAGCTGTGATTTCTTCTATCATTTTATGGTTTTCAAATAAATGGAATCCACTGATGACTATTTTAAGACTATTTTCAGCTCTGTCCAACATGATGACTCTGCCAGAGTGAATAGCACATTGAATCATTAAAAAAAATCCTTTAAAATGCATAGCCAGAAGAAAAATAGCTCTCTTCTATCAAAAGGAATATAATTATTTCTTTTGTTTTGTTGATATTTTGTCTATTTTAACTAACTCCATTCATTCTTAAATATTCACATAGACGTATACAAGAGAAAAATATATAAGATAATCTTTTTATTATAAATATTCTAGATATTTCCAAACTAACTTTTTTTCTCAGATTTTAATTTATATCTTTCTTAGTAGTTTATGAGATTTTGAACTCAAGCCATTTTAACATCTTCTGTAAATTTTAACATTTTAACATCTTCTGTAAATTTTAACATTTTAACATCTTTTGTAAAGTATGTGATGTGACATTTTGATTAATACTATATATGTTTCAATAATTTATAGGCAGGTTCTTACAACAACAAAATATATTGATTGAAAATCGCTAGCTTGGTCATCATATCCAAAGAATTCTCATCAATAGTTTCTCATCAAACTGAAATAAGATACTAAATAGGATGTGACAAGATTCAGCCCTGAGTTCTTTACTTTTTAGTATTTTTATTCACAACTTAGAATGAAGGGTTGGAGGGAAGGCTTATCACATTTTCAAGCAAAAAAGAATTGGCAGGATAGCTAAATCCCTGGAAGGCAGAAATAACATTCAAAATTATCTTGTTACGTTAGAGAAATGGAATGAAAATAATAGACTAACAGAGACAAATGCAAGATTCTGAAGAAACAGATATCAAATCTATAACTACAAAATGAAATTAACTGCTATTCCAACTATGCCAATGTAATTTTTGGGTGAAATCTAAGTGCAATTTCACTTCAGTTTGCATTTTTAATTTTCAGTTCCAAATTTTAAGAAGAATTCAGGCATACCAACACCAGGACAGAGAAAGGATCTCCATTGTATTATACTTTTTCTTCCTACTGGTTCCTGGCCTCCTTTCACAAGTTAGCTCAAAGTATGGGCTGGCGCACTACCCTGAACAAGGTATCTCTTAAAAACCAGCTAATGTCTGGGAGTAGATTCCAACTGAACACTGTAGGGTGTTCATACAGAAATCAAACAATAACCATCTGATTCCTCACTGAACATAAATTTGTATTTGATGGCCTAAATCAGAGGTGTCAAAGTCACAATGACACGTTGTCATCACATGATGTATCATAACTTTTTTCCCCTTTGCTAAACTGGGGATGGTACATCAGTTGTCAAAACAGGCATTGTCTGAAATAAAAACATTATTTTTTATTGCAGATTATCCCCAGTGACAACTTTAATTTCTCCCATCTTAACAAGTTTCTTCTTAATTTCAGTCCATGTCTCAACATAATTATGTTGAAATAACATACAACTCATATCTGTCATAGAAATACCCAAGTATTTTACCTTTCTCGGTCTTAAAACCAGTTTTTTCCATCATTGTACTTGATTGTCTATAAATCTAATTTTTAATTCAACTATTACCAATATACCTATCTTTGAGATATATATGCTTTCAAATACACACACAGAGACACACAAATACATATGAAGCACTTTAAACTAAGAATGAAGGACATGACCAGGTTCTGTGCAAAACCACTGAAAGAAAAGGAGAGCGGATTTTGCTGAAAATCTCTTGGATGGAGTAAAGTGTCCTTGCACATACTTAGTTATGTAGTGAACAAGAAATGTATATGAATTTCTTTATTACCTTCTACAATTAGTGCCTCGGTAGTTTTGAAGCCTACTTTGATTCTTATATTTCAGTAGAATCCAAGGAAAAATGATAGTGAAAGAAACTCCTCCCTATTGGGTTTTTGTGTCTCCCTGAAATCTGGCAGCAGCCAGGGAGACTTCAGAATGATAGAAATGTGGGGCAAGAGCAGCAAGAAACATCATTTGCCACCTCCAACCACAAGGTAAACAGCCCCAAGACAATTTCAGACAAATTCTCTAGCATCCTGAAAATAAGACAAAAATATAAACTTCTGCCACAGGGGAAGAAAATTGGCAAGGCATGGTGTTAACTGTTGCCCAGGTCCCAGAGACTCCATATGAGCAGAATATGTGATTCCATTCTATTATAAAATAATTCCACAGCAAACACATATTTATATATCTTCCAAGCAAATACCTACTTCACAAAGAAGAAAGATTGAATTCTATCTGCATCCCAACTGCAACTCCAATTATTAAGTACATTTGCCCCCACCCCTGATGTTTTATTTCCTAAAATTGAATAATACAAGACACATTTAATGTCACTTTGCAATTGGGGTGAATTCCTGTATGTGCTGTGCTAGAAACTTTAACAAGAATCTTCTAAAGAGCTTTTCTTAACTAAAAATAAAACAGTTTAAAAAAGTTTAATCAAATTTACCAACTCTAAGAACTCTTTAAAAATGTTTTGAAGCAGCTATCAGATAATGTCTATGTTCACTCATATTGCTAAGGCATAATGTGGTTGCTTACTTTTGATTTAATAGAACATGTGAACACAGGCACAGTCAATTGTGAATCAGTTTGCACTAATAGCTTTACCTTATAAAATTTGCAATGGACTTTCAACTGAATTAAATATTGACATGTGCAACACCTGCTTCCAGTATTAGCATGAAAAGTTTCAAGTATCAAAAAAACAAGAATCTATAGAAAAAGAATCAGACAGATTATTACCTTCAGAAGAAAAAATATTTTGCAGATGAAAGCTGCTACTCTCTTTTGATGGACAGTTCATAACATAGAATCAGAATGAGATTTTGCTATTCCTTCAATCTGTGTCATTCACTTCTGCTAGCTTCCTTGACAGTGTCAGGCTTCAAGAATGGCAGACAACTTTGGAAAGCAAACTATATTCTGTAAAATATTATTAGTCAAGGTTAGTCAAAAAGTCACTGGCAAAGCCAAAAGATAAAAAGATAAAGGTGTCCAATACAAAGACAAACTCAGCAGGTAGGATAGAGTGGCAGTCAAGCCAAACAGTTGTTTCCCTTAGTGATACATTTCATTGATAGATGTATTCTAGAGGATGCTGTACAGAAATTGACCCTGACTTCAGTTTTTTTGACTTCTTGAGTTACTTCCTTGATATCAAAATGTGCTGAATTTTATTCAAGAAAACTAGCTAGAAATATCTGGGATGGCTCAGCTCAAATGTAAACTCTCAAAGGGCAGAATTTTCCTGTTGTAGTGTGCATCTTGTTGTGATCCCTAGTACAGAGCAGTGGTCTTATATACTGTACATGGGTCCTGTCCAGGCTCTACTTGCTCACTACAGTTTCTTATAGAGATGACCTCTCATACAGATGCACCCAACATAATACTTGTTCCAAAATAAAGTGGTGTTGATAAAAAATTAGGGCTTGGGCTTGCATTTGGTTGGGACAGCATGTTCCTTGTTGAAGATAGCAAAGTACAGTCCCAGTTAAGAATGAGTTGCATTTCCAAGATCTGTTCTTAAGTCATATTTCTATGTAAGCTGGAACATATTATTATATAATATTGCATAAGTAGTATTATGAAACGAACTTGAACCATTATTCTTTAACTTGAATCACTGCATATTTAACTCAAATTTTGCTATAATAGGCTATGTTCTTAACTATGGGTCATCCTTAAATCATGACATTCTTAACCTGAGGACTTGCTGTTTCCAGTGATCCTGCTCAAGGGCAATTCTACCCTAATGGAATATAATTTTGCTGTGAAGTTAATTCATCAGATGGTGAATTGTTATTTTCTTCTAGAAGCAAAGGCCATTCATGCTTATTGATTAAATGTACTAAGACAATTTAAAAGATCCAGCTTGCTATTTCACAGCTCGGGGTTTATTTTTCCTTCAAGGCTGTCTTAACTCCTTGATACCCTGTAACTTTTGAGGCATTTTCAGAAATAGTCTGTGTTACCTTCTTCTAGCTCTAAAAGGAAGCCACCAGCCTAAAGGGACCCAGTTGTTTCCACAACACACACAGGATTAGAACTTAGGTCTCACCATTCCTAGCCTAATGCCTTAACCACTGGACTAAACTGTTTATGAATTTCCCACCGTATATTTCAAAGTAAAAATGTATGAAAAAGGTAAAAAGGTTACATCAGGAATTATTCCAGAAGGTTTAATTCTTTACACTGATTGTGCCATGGAGTTAAATTTGTTTACTCTGTTTTTCTTTTTTTAAACAAAGCCTTAATCTGTAGCATTGTAGCATTTCCACACTTTATAGATCCAAAGATTTTAATGCTGTATTGGTCAGTATGATACAATGAAAACCTCAACAGCCTGATTTTGCATTTTAGAGTTTCTATAGCAAAATTGACTGATTATGTGCCACCAAGTTGGCATCAACTCCCAGCAACCACATTATTAGACTTCCTTCATGACAAGCTATCCCTAACCTGGTTTTTCAATCCTATAGGAAAAGCTACATCCAAAACCACAGCATTCTAATGATAGCTTGATCAGGCAAAATAATACTGCTCAATGAAGCAAGCAGTTGTTTAAAAGAACAAATAAAAAAGCTCCTAAACTCTTTAGTTGATCTTGACGATGACGGATCAAAAAATAGTTTTACACATAACAATGCAATGAAAGCCTATTCTAAAATATTGCCCTGTTTTAGTCAACTTTAAGGATGTTTTCCTGTGTTTAAACCCAGAAGGGAAAAATAAGAAATGTAAAATAAAAAAATCACATTAAAAATGAGTTTTGAAACAAATCTGGATTTTTATTACTATGACACCATCTGGCAACAAGCACAGCATATTATGTAGCTTCATGAGACCCAAGAGATGTTTTGTCCTATAGTGATCATGTTCTCCAGCTAAAATACTTAAAATATGTTCTGCTATGTGATTCATGAAAAATAGGTGAGGTTTTCAATTTAAATGTATAATAGAAAGATTCTTTACTTAGTGCAAGCAAGGACTTCATTGCAATTTGTGGGAATTGGAAATTTTTACCGTCTGGTACCAGGCAACTGAAAGGACTGTCAATATACAGTATTAAGAAATTAAGAGAGATATTTTCTCACTATTTAACTTATAAGAAGTAAAATGTTTTATATTCATTGCATTTTGAGATAGGTAGGTACAGAAGTTGATTAATATTCATATGAATCTAATATTAAAGTTTAATTTTAGATGGTTTTGGTTTTTGTCAGTACTATAATAGCTATGAATTATTTTTATTATATTTAAATATTTTACTTACAATTGGAACTCCACAAGACAGATTTAGAGGCTTTTATTATGAGGGCCTTTATTTATGTGTTAAATGATTGGAAATAGGAGGTTCTTTACTAGCTGTTCTCGTCAATATATGACTAATAGCTTTAGCTTTCTGATCTACTTTCTTATCAGAAAAGTTCCTTTTATAGCTGAAAGTGCTTCTCTTCTTTGAGCTTTTACCGGACACTTAAGTCTGAGAAGATGGCCAGGTCAACAAAGAAACAACCAGTATGTTGCCCGAGGGCATATCACTATATGCTCAATTTTATGTCTAAAATACATAAATGATTAGCCAGGTATGGAAATGTTTATGGAATATTTTTTTGATATTAGATAGTCTGGGTTAAAATTATATTGTTTCTTCCTTATAGCAAAGCAAAAATCAGATATGTTGTTTACAGTTACTGCAGAGGAAGACCGGAGACACAGGACCATGTCAATCTTATAATTTTATCAGAAAGGAATTGAAAACAAGCAAAGCATAGTTATCATAGATCATATCAAACAATTACTGTGAATGATCACTTGTCATGTGATCATATAGAATTCTGGTAATGTCTATCATAGATCATATCAAACAATTACTGTGTATGTGATCATTCATATAGAATTCTGGGAGTATCTATACGGCTGCTCTCTTTAAAAAATATAGTTCATATGTTGATAGAATTAAGCTTAAAAGCATAATAGTGCAGAATCAAAGAAAAAGGAGGCAAATTTCTTACCTGTTTTCTTGTTACTGAAATCAAAAGTATGTATGTGTATATATATTATTTCATGATAAGCATACAAAGTATTGTTCAAATTTTTCCAATTAAATTCATGTTACTTGTCTCAAAATAGTAGTGAAATACCCCACCAATTTTTAGCAATTATTTCAGAAGGAAATAATTCAAAATAATTGAAAAAAGTAGAATATGAAAATGAATACATTAGTATCTGTTTAAAAAGTCTTTCAAGTGTTGGGTTTGGTTGTTGTTTTGCAAATGCCCTTCTCTGTTCAGGAGCACAGGAATCCTTTTTTTAAAACTCCACATTTTTCTGCTGTTGTTCTTTGAACTCTGCTACACCACCGTCCATGTTATCTCTAAGTCATTCTTAACAGACCCCATACTCAATCTGTGAATCCTTTACTTCATTCTCATGCCCATCTGCTGTTTCATATCCAAAAAGTATATTCAAGTAAGGGCTTTTTTCTTTTCTTTTAAGGGTAGATAAAATGTATCCCTTTCAGGATTTTAGGTCTCCCTCCCACTTTTCAGATGGAGAAGTCCATAAATATAACTTCTGGTAATACCTTGAAACAGAAACAAACTTTTTTTTGCACTTTAATAGCAATTGCACTTAGACTTATATATCACTTCACAGTGCTTTACAGTCCTCTCTAAGCAGTTTATAGAGTCAGAATATTGTTCCCAACAATCTGGGTCCTCATTTTACCCACCTTCGAAGGATGGAAGGCTGAGTCAACCTTGAGCCAGTGAGAATCAAACTGCCAAATTGCTGACAGCTGGCAGTCAGCAGAAGTAGCCTGCAGTACTGCATTCTAACCACTGTGCCACCACGTCTCTAATGTTATAGATCTGGAAAAAAAAGCAACCCAATGCTTCACTTGACATTAATATTAAGCTGAACAAGAGTGGAGTAAAAGACAAAAACCATAAATTTTGTTTAAAATATAAAATATTGAGAAATTTCTCAACAGTAGCAAAATAAATTTCACGAGAAAACAACCAGCCAAAGCAAAATACCCTGATTTTCCCCAAAATACGACCTATCCTGAAAGTAAGTCCTAGCTCGGTTTTTTACATGTGTGCCTAATATAAGCCCTACCCCAAAATAAGCCCTAATTAATATCCCACCCACTACAGAGTGCACGGGTAAAAAATAAGCTAGGGTGGGAATGTGGGGGTGGAGTTGCCCTACTACTTACCTTTGGACAGTTGTAGCCAGGCCTCGCACACCCTGACACCTGCTTTGCCAGCCCATTTCTTCTGCAGCTGGCAAGGGTGGCAAGGCTTTCCTGAAGGCCTCTGTAACTGATAACAAAGCTCCAGATCAATCTGGAACTCTGTTATCAGCTGCAGAGGCCTTCAGGAAAGCCTTGCTGGCCACAGAAAAAGTTCCTGAAGGTCTCTGACAGTGAAAAGGAGGCCAGGGAAATTAGTCAATGGATGACATCCCCTGAAAATAAGAGCTGGTGCCCTTTTGTTGGCTAAAAAATATAAGGCAGGGTCTTATTTTGGGGGAAACATGGTAGGTTCTGTTACAAACTTCTATTTAAAAAAATCAAAACAAAATCTTAGCTAAGCGTAAATGAAAATGGGTTAACACTATCTGGCACATACATGTTCTGACTCATGCTTCTTTAATGTAAATATCTTTGGGATAATCTCTTTTTAAAATATCACTACTACGATCTATTATACAACTTTCAGTGGTGTGGCTTCCTTTCAATACAGCTTTTTGCAGAGGGTTACTTCAGGGAAAAGAAAGGTTGACTTCATTTAATATTAATGCTTTGCTGTGAAGTTTGGTGGCAGTGAAGAATCCATGGCAAAATTCTTAAATGCCCCTGAGCAGAAGAGACTGTATTTTTGTTTTCTTGTACAAAGATATTACAACTGATTCCTACCATATGATGTTGCCATGTAATCTCATAACGTAATAGAATTTTTCATGTTCTAGCAATCAGGCAATTATGTCCTGTTTTCAGCTGATCATCTCAAACCTCCTTTTAGTTTTCAGTTTTTCTTTTCCAACAGTGAATTAACTACTTAATCTTGACTAAATGTACTACTACCAGATATAGATTTAAATATAGATATATAGTGTTATATCAATATATATGGCAAAAGATTAGGGTTTTTCAAGCAGGCTAGTGTGACTGTATTTTTCTGCAAGCTACAGACTGATTAGCATACATCAACATTTCTATCTATATAGTGCTAAAACTCTCCTTGACATGACCTTTAATTGGGTGAAATGGTGCATCACAGGGCAAAACGTTTTGAAACAAAGTACCTAAAATGGGCTAACTTACAGAATGTGCCCCAAATCCAGGGATCATGACTAGAGATGGGAAGGCCTGGAAAAAAAATCTGGAAAAATTAGGGGGGGTGGGAAGTGTCTATATGTTCTTTTCTAATGATAAATAATATAACTATGATATGGTATTCAAACTATATAACATGAAGACCTTAATGAAAGATTTCTGAGAGTTTTTGTAAAGTCTTAAATTATTATAAATTCTCTCAGATGAAGACAAGCAAATCCTGAAATACAATTCAAGTAACACTGTACTTCTCAATGCAGTTGTCAAACAAGAAAAATATGTATTTGTGCCACTAGGGGGCACTGCAGGAAAAAGGCTCCAGGTTAGTTTGCTTGTATACCTGGGACCTCCTAGAGTTGAGTAATTGTTGTATATAGTAAATGATAGATTCTGTCCTCTCACTCTCAGGTAACTGACAGGTAAGAGAGTAAATTTTTCTGACAAATTAGTTTCTCTTTTGTAACCCTTAAATGATTCCTATTAATGTTCTCCACCATCACAGCATAATGTTTACCTATAGTCTGGTCAATAAATTGGTGTCTCTTTTATTCCTCTCAATAAAATGGTGAGACCAACATCTAGAGTTTGGAAACATTTCCACAGTGCGATTTCTGCTGAGAGCAAAGCTGCAATTTGCAAATATTGTGAGAAGAATTTTTTTCCCCAAATGCTACAGGAATGACAAAACATATCCTTGTATTAGACATTAAAAAATACTTTATGAATTAAATAATGAGGACCAGAATGAAACTGCAAGTAATTTTTCCTTCCAGAGTTCTAATTAACACTCTTTCTGCTGCTTCTGGATTATCACAAAGTGTTTCTTCACCAGCAGCATCTTCAAGTAAGGAAATGCTGCAAGCCACTACCTCACAAAAATACACAATACCTTCGTTAATAGATAAGATGACACCTGAAAATCAGGAGAAAGTTGATCACGCTCTTGCAAGAGCAATATATGCTTCTGGATCAGCATTGTCAATAACTGAAAATGCATATTGGCAGGAAGCTTTTAAATTATTACGACCATCATAACATTTGCCAAGCAGACATTCCTTACTTCAATGAGTTTTTTTATTTTATTTCCAAACAATTCTTCTGTTACACGGTGTATCGACTGGGTTCAAACATTTACAGAAACAGTTAAAAATACCATTCTATTCTTATATTATCGTTTTCTAATCCATCAT
>JANHFL010004969.1:58036-71973 GCA_032468155.1 Oxyrhabdium leporinum
AAAAGAGGAGGTGGGGAAGGAGAGGAGGAGGAGGAGGAAGATACCCAGAAAAGAATTAGAGCCTCAGTTAAGAAGTGGATGGTGAGAAAGTTGAGTCATTCCTAAGCAAACTACAGTAAGTGGATAGGGAGTCTCCAAAATTAAGAATTCTCAGAATAACAGAGCAGGATTGGCTGCTGAGTATGTTTCCTATGCAAGAATTAGAATATATGTTCCCTAATTACCGGCAATCAAGGAATATTAATATGTTTACTAGTAATGGATAATAAAATAAATCTTGAATAATAAAGTCTATCTAGAGTAGCCTGACTGGCCCTGAAAAATGGGAATTATGAACATGGCAATCCCACTGCTTCTGAAGTTGCCAAGCTGGAAAAGATTGAAAAGAACTGCATTACTCATCTAAAATGAGATTCTTTTTGATAAATCTGGAAGCCAGAGTATACATTGAAATATCTGTGGGCCTTGCCTGATCCAGAACTCCTGCTTAACTAACTTTTTATGATAAAATTGATACTTGAAAATGAATGCTAGGATTGAGAAAAAGCAACTGGAAAAAAAAAAGTAAAATACTAATCAATCCAGTCAAGACCAGACTTGAAAAAAATCAACAAATGATTCAAAATGCAAATTGTCCAAAGAAACAGCAGAAGCAGTAATCATATGCTCAACTTGTGCAAGAAGATTTGCACAAACTGATTCTAAACAATGACAGTTGCCAAAATGATTCACTGGAACATCTGTAAAAATTATCATATGTCAATGATGAAAAATATAAGTAGACAAAAATGAGCAGGCTAAATATGCTTTCTAAATGCAGACTAATACAATCTTGGCTTATAACACATCTGGTTTAATTGTGGATAGAAAGAAGAAAGTATGGATTGTGGGTGGAAAGAAGAAAGTATGGATTGACAATACTAGGGGATTGATATTAAAAAAAAAGAAGACAAAGAATAGGAGAAGATCATAAAATATTAAGATTGGAAAATCAAAATTGAAATATTATGACCTAAACTGGCCATGGTGGTCCTAGTGGTTATGTGCATACTGGGTGCCATACCAAAAAATCATGGACAACACTTAAAAAATCTGTGCATTAACAACCCGTCAATTGCAAAAGGTCACACTGCTTGAATCCGTAAATATACTACACTCTATATATGGAAAAAACTTGACGTGTGCAAGGACCTACACAAGCTAATGATAGCTGTGACTGTGATTGTTGTGAACAGATAATAATAATTACAAAATTACAACAGGTAATGACAATGTTTGTAGCCAAATTTTACTGCAGTCACTGATTGTTTCATACTTTTCACTACAAAGGCAACCTTTGCTGTTATTTGTTACATTTTTAGTTTTCACCTTCATGCAATTAGCTGACAAAGGATGTTTTGAGTCACTAAAATAATGCCTTCAGTTTCTTTCTTTCTGTGGATTTTTAGCTACTTCTCTTTTTATATCCTTCATATATTGACCATGCATTGGCTTCTTCTTCCCATTAATGAATTCAATTATTTCTTTTGTTGTTTCTTTTCTATATTCAGCCTTCACTTTTGTTGTCTTCAAGAGTCCTCCTTGTTTGATTTAAATCACCGAAGCGTGTTGATTTTTCTTAATGTAGTCATTCAGGTCATGGATTTCTTTCTCCACAGTTTGTTTCACCAGCAGAATACCTCTACCCTCTGTCCTCTATTATAATCCTAAGTATAGGATTGTATCCTGTTTCCAAAAGACCGGGATGCACCCCAGAGTTCCCAAAGCTGTCTCCAAATTATAGCTTTTAATATGATCGAAGGCAACAATGATTAAACATAATTTAACCAAATATAGTTATCATGTTTATCTAATAGGAAAAGTAAGCATTTGTCTTAGGTAGAGTAGCTGTCACCAGCTAAAATATGAGAATCAATTCTGTTTTTTAGTGCTTGCTTGGTTTTATTTGTTTTCCAAATATTTAAGCATGATTTCTGTTCTTTCCCTGCCTCATCTTCTCCTTCTCCTCTTTTTTCTCTTTCCAGTATAGCGATGTTTATTTGTCGTCTTTTTTTTATTTTTGCTCAGATGAGTAAGAAAAATGTGTGAACTTGTGAAATAGTGTTTTATGCAAACAGAAAATAAATTAATGGAGTACTTATTTAATAGGCAGTTTTCCTCCATAACTATTAATTGAATTAATTTTCATCCTGACCTTATCTCTTCTTGAATTGCGGTTCTAATGCAGAAATATACAGTCTGCATATACAAATGTATTAAGTGCACCCAGGATCTACAGGATCTTCAGGTGAAATTGGTAACCTAGGCTGAAAAAATGGGAGAAAGCTGGACAATTCATAGAGAGCATGTTTGTGTGCCAGTTTTCTTCAAATTAACTCATTTATGTCTATGTTAACTTCTTCTCTCTATCCTTCCCTCCCTCTGTTCAAAGCAATCTTCCTTTGGGAGAATATGATCTAGTTTTTGGCTCCATCTACTTGTTTGCCCTAGTATCATCATGCTACTTTGGCATGCTACTCAAAATGCAAGTGAAGCCCATAGTCAGAAAAACAAGTTGTTTATCCCCGGTCTTTTTACAGATCACGTTGTAATGCTAGACTACCTTTTAAAGGCATTAAGCATAAGATGATTTCAGTTATGCACTGTGGTTGTTCAAATTATTTATTCTCCCCTTGAAAAACATGTCAAATGTTTTAGGGATTAGGATTTTGCACAGTGGAATCTGGAGCATGCTTAATCAAAAGTGAGTTCTCTTGTGCATGAAGGGCTTGTTCTCAGTAGCAAGTGAAGAGAATTACAGTTTTAATAACCACTAATAAATGGTAGAATTATTACTAAAAGTTTACTGGCTTGCCATATCCCTGTTTGATGTTTGTTCTACTAAAAAATGAAAAAGCAAGATGCACATGTGCACATTTTAAGATATGTATGAAATTTAACATGGGAGCGGAGGAGAATTGTAAGTGACCCAGTTCCTTTAAGAAAAATGTTGGCTGACAGTCTTTACTAAGGCTACTGATCTCACTTGTTCTTTGTTTGTTATTTGTCAGGTTAAAGACTTTGAGAGATGCCAGAAAAAGCTCCAAACTGTCTCATCACATATAAATCAGGAGTCATAAGAATTACAATGCATGTATAAATAAGACTCAGCTGTGTGTGAATACAATATATGTGTCTGCATAATCTGCATTAAATTGTAATATTATATTTTATAATTCCCCTTGATATTTGTTAAAACTATACATCAAATAGAATAACAAAGTTCAACCTAATGTGGGATTAACCAGAAAATTATCTAATTCATTTCAACACATCTTACTTAAACTTATATTGATTGTCTTAACTGTTTTAGGTTCTGGCTGCAATCCTAAAATGTTTATACAGAAGTAACTCCTATTAAAATCAATGGGACTTATGCTCAAGTAAATATGTACATGGTAAGGAAGCTCAGCTGCTACTGGAAATAGTAAAGGACCAGAGGAAGAAACATTTGTCTATATCTTGTTTGTTTTTTCTGGGAGTTAATAAAAATAAGACACAAGGAATAATATGATGAAACATTAACATCTATCAAAATATCTTATGCAACACTCCTAGTTTGTTAGCTATAAAATTTGCATGATGTTTACACAGAGCTAATCAATTAAGGATGTAGTTCATTAAGCACATTAATAATTTGCTTAATAACTAGCCCTGAAGCTTGAAGCCTAGCCTTGAAGCTGCTTTTTACAGAATCAATCCTTGAGTCCATCTGCTCAGTATATCCTATATCACGGGTGTCAAACTTGCACCATCACATTGCTATTACCTGACATTTTGTGATGTTTTCCGTGGCCTGCTGGGATGGACGTGGCCTGCACATGACACCCTGGCCTATACCAAGGACCAGCCACACAATGCTCATCAGGTGCCAAAGCATTTACTTGGCCTCCTTGAGATGTCTCTACCCCAAATTAAATTGAAATCAAATAAAATGATGTTTAATTTCCAAAGCTTCATCTGATCTGGTATGAACTCTCTTTCTTCCTTCCCTCTCTTCCTGAAAATATTATTTACTGGCCTACACTGATCAGCAATTGAATTATACAAGAAATGAACTTGTTTCTAGGCAAGGTTCACCACAGAATATTTAGTATGCAAGTCACATGCTTTTTCACTTAGCAGCAGTCTTCTTCAAGTGATCTGAATAGTAACAAATTTACTTTGTTATCAGACTATTTAAATGAGCTGGTTAAATGCAATGGCTAAAACATCTTCAATTTTACAACTGCCATATCAGCTCAAAACTCCCAAGGAATCTAAAAATTCCTAGCCAGTCATTGTTGATATCTGAGATCACCATTTTATCAAACACACAAGAGATTTAGTAAACTTTCTTAGCAACCTTCACTTTCCTACTCGTTGACACATAAATTCAGGGTTTCCAATTGAGGATTCCATCATGGGTTATCTCCCTTATGTACCACTACAGACAAATTAATCCTGAGTTTTTGCTTTCTTTTGGAATCATTCATTGCTATTGCTTTTCCAGTATTTTAAACATTATGATCACACTGATCACCTGCAAAAATGTTTGACATGAAATTAGGGTTGAAATTCCATGTGCTCAGATTATTCATGAGTCCCAACTGCCAGTCTGGCCAGTTGAGCTAATTAATCCTCCATGCCAAATAACTTTAGGATTTGCCAAGAAGAGGGTACTAAAAGGCCTCAATCAGTATCCCTTAGTGCGGGGTGTCAAATTGGTGGCCCACGGGCCAGATGCATCACATGCAGGCCACACCCACCCCAGCTCTGTGAATGGAAAAAACATGAAATGTCATGTAATGGCAACATGACACCGCAAGTTTGACACACCCGTGCCATGCTAATTAACATGATCAAAGAGGCAAAATTCTTATTTTCTTAGTATTTGGAAAGCATTGCATGCACGTTTCCACTGTAATGATACTGGTGTGACTTCATTGAGGTAGTGCCTTCAAATGGCACAGGGAGGATAGTATTATTTAATCTCTGAAAGGAGGTGGGGTGGTAGGCAAACAATCCTTTGATTTATTTGCTATGTGTGTGTGAAATGGGAGGATACAATTTCCTGCTCATTTGTTCTACACCTGGAGAAAAATTAATGAGACATTTAATTATAAAGTAAAAGACTCCTGTGGGACTAAAGGTTAGATTTTAAAATGTTTTCTTCCTGGAAGCCAGTAAAAATTAATTTGCTTCTAGTATTAAAGAATAATGCAAGCTATTCTTCAAGCTGTAAAAACAAAACTTTAAATGGCTATCTTTTTGGGTGATGTCCTTAATCCTTTTTATAAAGCTAAGTAACTTTTATTTCACTTCGTACGGCTGCAGACTTTCTACGCACTGCTCCGTTCTTTAGATCCACTTACATTTTGTTGGACCTCTGTAATTTTAAGAGCCTTGACTCCTTCCATCCTTCTCTCCAGTTATTTTTTTTTAATGAATTGCTTTGCCTTTGCAACCTTTTTTGCAGAAAAGTACTTCCTCAAATATTTTTTTTATTTTTCAATTATTTATTTAAAATAGGTATATCCAGTTCATATTGTGGACAATTTTAATGCTTTATAAAAATAAAAATTAGATCAGTATTGAGACCTGGCATTTTACTGTGAATGATATGCCATTCTAATATATCACAGAGGACATTCTGCAGGCACTTAGAAGAGAAAGAGAAAACGATTAAAGGATCTAGACTACTGCTAGGCTCTTGAGTAATGAGCCAAAATGAACAGAATGAAATTTAACAGGAAAAAATCTTATAAAAAGGCAAAACCGTGGCAACTGGAGTTTATTAAAGTTTATTAAAGACGTTTTGTTACTCAAGAAGTAACTTCTTCAATTAAAATGAAAATTTGGTTAGGCAAAGAATCATTGGAATGTACTAAGTTTTGCCATAATGACTGCAAACGTTTCTCCCCAAAATGAAATGCAATATGTATGGTCCAGCTGCCATGATTTAGCCTTTTTAGATGCTTTTGGCCTGGATGATTGAGTCTTCATTTACAAACAGGGAGAAATGCAAAGTTCTGCAACTGTGGAAAAAATAGATGTAAATATTGCAACTGACTGGGCAAAAATACATGTGAAGATGTGTGAGTGTTCTAGTAGATCACAACTTGGACATGATCCAACAGTGGGATGTAACTAACAAGACAAATGCTATTTTGATTGCATTAATAGAAACATAAGAGCCTAGTTCACAAGAAGAAATTGTCTCCATCCAGCCTCTTGTGTTCAAATCCCATTTGTAATGCTGTGTCAAATTTTGGACACCACATTTCAAAAATGAACATGACAAGTTGGAGCAACATCAGGAAAGGTCTACCAAAATAGTGAAGGGACTGGAAACCAAGGCCTATGAGGAATGGTTAAGTGATCTGTGTACATTTAGTTTGCAGAAAAGATGACTAAGAAGATATATTTATTTATATTAACTTATATAACCACTCATTGTGCAAACTAAAAATGTTGGCAATGAACATCAGTTTCAAAAACTGACAGAGCAAGAAGGAGCCTTCCCCCCCCACACACATACAAATAATAACAATAATGATACAATAATATTATACCAGTGCCAACTCACATAACAGCAATCACACTAAGAAAAAAGTCACATTAACAGGCTTCACACCTCATGCCCAAGATAACATCCATAACTTCATGGATTTACAAAATACCAGTGGGGTTGTGCCAAGCAAGGCTTGGAGCATATGGTGTTAATTATTGTTGTGACTGTGATGGAGAGGCACATTTCCTGGGTCCTATCAGATGGGACTGGAAACATGTCCAGTCTGCTTGATCTAGTAAAATGGGCAGAAACAATTGGAGTCAGGCAGTCCCACAAGTAACCCAGTGATATGTCATGAACGGCATTATATGGGAAATCAGTGTTTAGAATTATTGTATATTAGAACTCTATTCATGGCCAGTGCTGCTCACAGAGCAATGATATGGTATGATCATACTCAATACTGCCCATGGTGGTGCATCTGGATCTATTACACCTTCAGCATTGTCTTCAAGCTCATATAGAGTCCATTGTGGAAATCAATTAGGGAGATAATCAAGGCATGAGTTAACATAAATAGTGCCTCTCAATCCAGAAAAGGGTATAATTGGTTCAGAAGACAAATTTGTGCAAAGACTCTCATGGCACCACCTATTCCTTGAGTGGAGCTGCAAGTCTGGGAGGAATGTGCACAGATTATTCATTGAAAACTAAAGATGGAATCCAGATCCAGAGGCTTAAAACCTAATGCCTTTTGATCTTGCTAGAGTTGAGCTGAAGCCTGTTTTCTTCTTTTACTTTCTTTCTTTTATTAAATTTATATACCGCCCCATTCCGAGGACTCGGGGCGGTTCACATAAAAATATAAAAATATAAAAATTCCTTTAAAACCCCGTTTTTAAAACTAACCCCTAAAAATTTAAAACCCATTTAAAAACCCCTCAGTCAGGAAAGGCTTGTCGGAAGAGTAAGGTCTTCAGCTCCCGGCGAAAGGTCTTCAAATCCGGGAGCCTCCGAAGTG
This sequence comes from Oxyrhabdium leporinum, assembly GCA_032468155.1. Classification (NCBI taxonomy): domain Eukaryota; kingdom Metazoa; phylum Chordata; class Lepidosauria; order Squamata; family Cyclocoridae; genus Oxyrhabdium; species Oxyrhabdium leporinum. Next base: position 65,590 of record JANHFL010004969.1, read on the forward strand.
CGGGGGGTAGTTCATTTCCCCATCCAGACTCCCATACGATACTGATGATACTTGCCTCATGCTAGCAGATGACCTCAAGCAGAAGTTTCATATTAAACAGAAAGAAGAGTAAACAGAGCTCTGAGGAATCCCACAAAGAAATTAGTTCTGGCATAGATCTCTCCAAACCTACCAACTTCAACTGAAATTTGTCATGGAGGCCCTGCAATACAGTCTTCCCCATACCCAACTACTTGTCTGTCCAACAAACTACACCATACCAGAAAGCAACTCCACATAAAGACTAAAACTATACTTTCCTGAGATAGGCTACAAAAACAAATTTTGCAAGTCTGATTGTGCCATCCCTTCCCAACCCCAAGCTCTCTGCAACTCAACTGAGTCCATCAGGTGCCTGGGCACACCAAACAGGCCCTGCCTCCTTGCAGCACAGAGCAGCACCAGAGCATCCCAAGGCAATTAGAAAGTTATCTGTCTGTGGCAAGAGAGTGATGGTAAATGTCACTTCTATAAGGTACACCAGACCAAGAAGCCAATGCCATACAGGTCTAAAACTATTTTGTCAGAATACTAACAGAATATTGGAAGGCCGAATATGTTTCCCCTCCCTCATTTTATCTTCATGTGAATTAGGTACAGGCTTGTCTGAGATATTTTCTCAAATTAGTTTTTGGAATGGACTCAAGCCCCACATCTCTGATCTTTGCCTTGTAGCAATTCTTATTTCTGTCCTTCAAGGTCATTTCCTATGTCCTGTACATTAATCCTCTTCCAAAACCCTATCCAAGACAACATGTGACCATTATGGCTGTTGGATCCTTGATGACCTGGGTCAGGACTCTCGTTGCTATGTAAGCTGTGAACTCCCAAGCCACATCAAAATCTCAAGGAAGACTGATTTAAATCCACTAGAATCACAAACCTAGGAAACTCCACTGCCAACCTGGCCATAGAACTCAGCTTAGCGAAGAAGTTGTTATGTTGCAGGGAGACTGATACATCAGCAACAATCCTGATTCCTAAAGTTGAATTTTACAAACATCCAATAATCTACAAGGAAGTGCTTCTAAAAGCAGTCAGAGCATTTCAGATAACCACAGCTACTCCACCTTCTATGCTCTTCAATTCCAGGTGATGCCATTTCCAAAAAGGTAAACCCTTTCTGAACCCCTCTAAGTCTTGGTAATACATTCCAAGTTATCCATTTCATCCACAATTAAATCACAGATGAGGGAGGCTGGCCTGGCATTTAGAAACAGAAGCTGAAAGCCTGAACCTCTGAAAGTTCAATGACCAGGCAGCGAGGAAGAGATTTGGAGCAATTGGAACCCAGAACTGGTACAAGACACCAGGGCTATGTTCCCTGAGTGCAGACAGCCTTATCTCATTCTCCTATCTGTAAATTCCCACTTGCACCCAATCCCCTAAAATCCGCCAGCACTTCCCTAGGTCAAAGAGCCTCATTTTAATCCTCATCCTGTCACCCTCATATGCAGGAGTGATCTGATTCCCAAGCCATTGCTTATTCAACAGATTATGCAGGCACTCCATAATTGCTTCTATAGTTTTTACTTTTCATGTGAGACCTGAAAAGATGCCAGTACATATCACCAAAAAGAGTTCAGGGTGGGTGCTAGTAAGCTAATAATATGAGCTGAAACATTTTCATTCCTCAATTTTTATGTTTCTTTCATTAAGCAGGTAGCTCAACTTGAGCAGTACACTTAGGGATAAAGAAAAGTATTTCCAATTATTTGTGTATTTTTCTTTTATATTTCCATTGTGATAAATGTGGGTTTTCTGTACAGGCAGCAAACCTTCTTGGGCTATTGCTATTTGCTCTCAGTATATCACCTAGATCATTATCAGTTTTACAGAATGGTTTTCAATAAATAATTTGTGCATTAGAATTACATATTTCTGTAGAGCATAATCAGTGCAAAATTTAGAATTCAAACAGGACATTGAGATTTAAAGGTAGCATATTCTGTTCTATTACTTTTATTATATGATTTAGAACTATATAATCTTATCATATTATATTTCATGAGCAACTTTTTGACACCCAACATTTTAAAAAACAAATTAAAGATATAAGTTATACATCTCTTGAAAAGTGACAAAGTTTCTATATATTTTCAGAAAGAAAGCAAGAAGTTTCTGCAAGATCAAGCTTAGCTTTTAATGGTGGTTTGTCTAGATCTACCTTACTTAAAAGACGGAAGTGCCATATTCCAAGGCTTATGTAACCTATTTGTCATTTAATTCAGTGTGACTAAAAGTGAGAAAAAACTTGTAAATTATTTAACCTTTTTTATTTAAACCTCAGTTACAACACTGTGATTGTTAAGTGTTTGCAAGACTGGAATACAAAAAGTATGACAGATTATATCACCTAAATATTTTCTCTTCCAACGCTTATACTTCTAAACTCTTTTAAAAAGTTTATCCTAAATCAAAAAGATAGAAATCCAGCTAGAGCTCATTGTGGAAGGTGGGCATATTATATTTCTGAGCTACAACCATTGTTGCCAAGAGATGACAGAAAAGAAGAAAATGGACTGTACACAGACCACCTGTTATCATTGGCAGGATTTATGTTTCAGAAGAACTGCTTGGAAGTTATTAGATATTCAGTATTCTGGGGGGAAAAAAGACTGCTTAGGTTCTGGAATAAGCTAAGCATCATATCACTTGATTTCAAGCCCATGAACCTCTCTCATTTCATTCCCAGTGTAACTCTATCAAATAAAGAAACAAGTTTATAAAACCCTGTCATTAGCAGGTGAGGATGTAAGAACAATCTTCTAATCCAGAAACAGAAATTGCAAATGTAAACATCTTTCTGATTACTGTTTCCAAGATCCTTCTGTGGTCCTGAGATGCCAGAAAATGAACTGAGAGGTTTCTTAACTTCAGAATGTCTTCTCTCTCATAGAGATAAGATCAACCATCTGAAAGCATAAAGATCTTCTTTTGGTTTAAATCTAAATCTAATCTAAAATGACCAGCTACATTCCTGAGAAATTGGCATGAAGAAGATATTGCAATGCCATTGGAAGGTTTGAGCTGCATCTATCTGGTTGAGATGTGTCAAGAATATACTAGAAGACTTCTGAAGTGTCTTTAATCCCTATGATTCAGGGCAATGGACTAAAAAAATCATGTAGTTAGGTTCTCAATGATTTTGAGAAATTTAATTTCACTATGCATTACACCACCACCACTGGAAAAGAATATCCAGCATTTATCTAATGGTTGTCATGAACATCATTCAAGTCTAGAATATAATATTTATTTTACATTATCAGTGTATTACTAATAAACACTAACAACAACAACTTACATCATTTATGTGTCAGATCTTAATAGAATGTATTAATGCCTATTTTCCCACAGTAGTAAATTCTTCAGGAAAAAAAATAGCTGTAGTTATTCTAATGAGAACTGATAAATGAGAAATATGTTGTTTTGCAAACTGTGAGGCATAAATTGATATGCAAATGCCAAAAAGATCTCTGGAAATTGGTCTGCCAATCCTACATTATCACAGCAAAATATGTTAAATAAACAGTTTAAGAAAATGTATATTATTTCACCAAGCTCTTAATAAAAATAAATGCATCCTGTCTGCAGGGCAACCAAGTGGTAGTTTAACCAGGGCTCTGTAGAGTGACAAAATGTGAAGTAGTTCCAGAACCAATTTCCCATATCCACCCTAAGCCTTACAGAGGGAGAAGGAAAAGGATGGTCCTTCCAGGCATGTACAGAACCACAGGTCCCTCACATCACCTGATAAATAATCCCATCCTTTTGAATACAGATTTTTGACATTGGGCACAGGGCTTCCAAGTCATGGTTCTGATTTATTAGCTAAAAATTGCAGCAACTATGTAGAGTAGAAAACAGCAATCTAATCAAAAACTGTATTGTGCAGAGTCTTCATTATTTCTGCATCTGCTAATGTCTCTACACTGTAGTTAAAGAGCTTTCAGCCTTTTGATTATCATTTTCTATTTTTAGGGGCTGTGCGTGTTGCAGAGAGAGTGTGTGTGATAGAGAGATAATCATCAGAGAAGGCTGCTGGAAAAGCTATTTTTAAACCCCAATGAACTGCTCAGCACCTTATTTATTACCAGCTGGAAGAGTTCAACTCTGTCCAGACAACTTCTCTGCTTAGTTCAAAGTCCTGAGAAAGTGATCTCTGTTTGATTATAATTTTCATCAGAAAGAGAGAGAAAGAGATGAGACAGAAAGAGAGATACAGAGATAGAGAGAAGAGACAGAAAGAGAAATACGAGAGAGAGAGAGAGAGAGAGAGAGAGAGAGAGAGAGAGAGAGAGATAGAGAGAGAGAGAGAGAGAGAGAGAGAGAGAGAGAGAGAGAGATATATGGAATAACACTGAAATTTAATTCCATTAATATGGAATGTAATCATATGTCATGACATGCCTTTTGAAACTGAGAACAATGTTTTTCTTCTGAGGTCAGATTTTCACTAAAAATTTATTTATTAAATTTGAGAGGGGGAAGGGAATACTAAAGAATAATAGCACAGATAATATGGATGTCTACACTGAAAGAAAATAATTTGTACAATACAATGAGACAGTAGAAATAGACAATGTCCAGAATCATGTTAATGTGTGAATAGTATATAATATGGAAAGTCATCTGTGGAAAAAGGTTGCTGAGCTATCATTTCCTACATTATTAAAAACTATAGCCAATAGTAGGAGTTGCACTGGAATGCCACCATTTGTCTATTCCTGACATGTAGGGGATCATGTCTGACCTGACACAACCCTCACACTAGAAGAAAGAAGCTTTTAGTTAATGTTAACTAATGTGTCTTCCAGCACTTTCCCCCATTTGATTCAAGATTTACTCCAGATTTTCCTCAGGGAAAGTTTCTCATCTCTTGATAGCAATAATGATGGAGATTAAGTTGAACCCCTTTCATTCAGAAAATTATGACATATGAACAAACCTGTAAGCTGTATTTTTATGCTACAGCAGTGAACATTTTTTACTGTGCTATTTTTAGTCCCAGATGATTTACTGTGCATTCGTTGGCATCAAACAAGAACCAAGGTTCTTGTTTGATGCCATAGCATGATATTAATCTATCAAAACAAAGCTGATACTCCCTGCAGCTCTATGCAGCAATAAGAAATGAATTGCCTTTAAAGAAAATTCTAAAGAACCCTTCAGTCAAAAAACAAAACAAAACAAAAAGAATGTTTTTATCTTGTCAGGAAAGTAATATGCTTTATGTATGTCTTCTTAGATGCAATAATGTGCTATATTTGACTTTCATGGAAGCATTGCTCCAAGGAAGAAAGCAGATGGGCTGATTCAGTCAGCCAAGAATTTGTTTACTCATCTCACCTGATTACTGATAGTTGAAAGCCAACTTATCTGCATGTAGGAGCCAGGCAGTTCAGCATAGATCAACATTATTTCCTACATGTTTCTGTTGATTTGCATTTCTGAAACAATCACACCTAATAACCACTTTGCCGTAGCATCTCAAATCATGTCCAGAGGATACAGAGTAACAAAGAGGATAGCTTATGAACACTATGGAACAAGGCATATTCTGGCCACATATTATTGATCAATCAATCAGAATAGAATTGGAAGGGACCTTGGAGGTCTTCTAGTCCCAATTCCCTGCTTAAGAAGGAGACCCTAAACCATTTCAGAAAGATGGCTGTCCAGTCCTTTCTTAAAAACCTCCAAACACCTACAACTTATAAAGGCAAGTTGTTCCACTGGTTAATGTTCTCAGTGTTAGGAAGTTTCACCTTAATTCCAGGTTGCTTCTCTCCATCATTAGTTTCCATCCATTGTTTCTTGCCTTCCGGTGCTTTGGAAAATAAGTTGACCCGCTCTTCTTTGTGGCAGCCCCTGAAATACTGGAATACTGTTATCATGTCATTCCTAGTCCTTCTTTTCTCTAAACTTTCTCTAAACTGGCCATACCCAATTCCTGTAACCGTTCTTCATATGCTTTTGTCTCCAGGCCTTTAATCATCTTAGTTGCTGTTCTCTGCACTTTTTCCAAAGTTTCAACATCTTTTTTTTAATGTGGTGACCAAATCTGGATGCAGTATTCCAGGTGTGGTCTTACTAAGCATTTATAAAGCGGTACTAATACTTCACATGATTTTGATTCTATGCCTCTGTTTATACAACCGAAGATTGTATTAGTTAGATGATGTAATATTATTTTTAGTATGATTCTTGAAACTGAAGTTGTACAAGCACCATATTCATTCATATATTCAGTTACAACTACACTGAGCTTTATTAAGTCCTACCTTGTGGCAATCAGGGCAGCAAGAGCTTCGCATATTGCTGCCTCGATTGCATCCGCAG
>JANHFL010004972.1:0-13449 GCA_032468155.1 Oxyrhabdium leporinum
AGCACCACATTTCACGATAAGGCTAACATGCTCCGGGTGTGAGTCTGTAGGCGTCCTCTACAAAACCATTCCATTGATAATAAAGCTAATTTTTATGGGTCTGACAAGTATGTAATTATGTTCAGTGGTGCTTTTCAGATTTTATCACAGTCAATAAACCGCAGTGGTAATTTCATTCCCATTTGACATATTTACATGGAAACATTTGATTGGAGGAATTAGTAACCCTGAAAGCCTTGATAGATATGTTTTAATGATCTGTGACCTCTGCAGTCCCTCATCTGTTTATTATTGCAACAGGCGAGAAGTCATTCCTGTGTGACCTTTGTGGCTTTGCTGGTGGGACACGTCATGCCCTCACCAAACATCGGAGGCAGCATACAGGTCAGTTAAACTCTTTTTATCCTTCTGTATGTTCTCTGCTGCAAAGAACTGTCACCCAGGATGCAGAATAAAAGAAATCATAAAGCACATTACAATCCAAGGGGTGTGTATCCCTTTACTGCTCATTTTGCCTTTACAAATTGATGTGCTTAGGGTCTATATTGAATGTTTTTTTTAAAGGAACTTGCTGTTTTTCCTTAAGATAACAAGATATCTTAAAAGCAGGTGTCTCTGTAATTCATGACCTGACTATTAGAAATTTGAGGTGCTTAGGTGGAACATTTTCTCCTCAGTCATTCTTTCAAGACACATAGAATACCAGGTATGTTGTATAGAATATCCAGTGGTTCGTATTTGACTAAGTCATAAAAGCACTAAAATTCCGTTTATGTTAATGTGTTCTGAGACTGGCGTTTAGACTAGAGGACTGAAGTAGTCCCATATGTAATACCATTTTTTTAAAAAAAGGATTCCAGGAAGCTACAGCTGGTTATTTTAACTTCTTACTGAATAAATTGGTAGAAAGATGGAATTGTTGTTAAAGATAGAAGTGCCAAGTATGTAGAAGGACAGATCTTGCTGAATCAGCATGGCTTCTGTGGAGAGAAGTTTTGCCTCAGTAATCTTTTATAGATCTTTTGGAATGTCAGCAAGCTGGTTTGTAAGGCTGATTTGGTTGACATTGTTTACTTGGACTCTTTTTAAACAACAACAACAACAACCCACTTGACAAAGACCTGCACCAGAGATATTTGAGCCACATCTGAAATAATGAGAGAAAATGATGAAGCCTTTTATGAACCAATAACTGGTTAAATGATAGAAAGCAGAGAGAAGAAACAAAAGAATTGTTTTCACACAAGGAGAGTATACGCTGGTACTATACTTAAAAGTTATTCTTAAATTATTAGGAAGAATGATGGATTTACTTTGTTTGCAACACCAATTTATCTTAGGAAGCAAAACCAAAAAAAGAAAGTGGTGAAGAGCTCTTGAAGGATCTCTGAAACTGGAGAAACAGAAAGAAAATGGTATTCAGTAGAAGCAGCTGTAAAATTGCTTATGAAGGCAAAATATCCTCTCTTCACTTATGTACTGATGGAGTTTCAGTTGATGCAATTGACCAAAAATGATTTTGGGTTATGATAAACTATTGACTTGGTTGAAAAGAAATCAGCTTCAGGGAGGAATCTTTGAAAGGAATAATAATTTTTAAAACCCACTCAGTTTGTTAAAGAATTTATAAAATTATAGTTACTGCACATAATTGAAGTTCTATGAAATTTTTTGATCATTCATCTCAAAGAAGGTAGCGTAAAGTTGGAAAGGATGCAGTCAGGAAGCTAGAAGATATCCTCCGTTAAGAAAGAATACAATCTTTATGGCATATGACATACCAGGGTACATAAAAATATTGTCTTGCATTAAAAAAAAAAGATGGACTTTTCATAATACTAGAATCTTGGATCAGGGAGCATATGAACAACACAGGAAAGGAAGTGAATGATGCTTTTAGAACATGAGTCCTGCTCATGTAGTTATTATAAAAATTATAACCATGAAAGTTGACATTTTGTAATGAAGGTTATTTAACTTATGGAGGGTTGCAAATTTTCCTATCAGCCTTGGGAGGTAAACTAAAAAGTAGTATCCCATTTCATCTTCATGCTTAATGCTTGTACAGGTGGTCCTCAACTTACAACCACTACGGAGCCCAAAATTTATATTGCTAAGTGATAAATTTGTTAAGTGAGTTTTGCCCCATTTTACAACTTTTGTTGCCACATTTGTTAAGTGAATCACTGCAGTTATTAAATTAGTAATATGGCTGTGAAGTGAACCTGATTTCCCCATTGACTTTGCTTGTCAGAAGGTCACAAAAGGGATCACATAATCCCGGGACACTGCAACTGTCATAACTGTGAGTCAGTTGTCAAGCATCTGAATGTAAATCATATGATCATGCTGCAACCATCATAAGTGTGAAAAATGGTAACGAGTCATTTTTTTCAGTGCCATTGTAATTCCGAATGGTCACTAAGGGAACTGTTGTAAGTCGAGGACTACCTGTACTCTGAATAGTGAAAATGGGTTTCAATTGTAAAAACATCCCATAATTTACAGTTTTTTGTCGGTTAGATTTTGTGTATATGCATGTATATGTCTATGACTTTTTGCATCCACCCATTTGCTTGCTCAATAATGGAGTCCTGGCATTTATTACTGTGAGGAATTGTAATATATGTATGACTGCAGTATTTTCCTTCTTTAAGCACACTATCTAGATAGCTGATAAGTGTTGCGGCAGCCTGGTTTATCAAATCAGAACTTGTTCACATCACTTGAGAAGAGGCATGAATGTTTGAATTTAGCCCTTTGATTAATGTTGTGTTTAAGATGACCTGAAAATTATTTCAGTGATGCTATGGTTATCATGTACGTCTCACGCACAGTTATTGCAGTAATCCAGTAATGGACATGCACGTCTGAATCGGTCTTCACTCATACCACGTATCAAAATGTTAACAATAGGCAGCCTTTTTATACATTCCTATATAGCAGGGCTGTCAAACTCCCAGCCTGCAGGCCGGATGGGTCAATGTGCTGGCCACGCCCATGCCCAGTTTTGCAAAGGGGAAAAAAGTCCCAATATATTGCATAACGCCACCATGACGACGTGAGTCTGACACCTTTGCTCTATAGTGTAGAGAAATAGAAATATATGTACTGGAGCTCCATGTCTAATTTGCATTGCTTGCCAATGCATAAATACCATAATTTAATAAAATTTGCATGTGGTTGTGCAAATTGTGTTGTTCTTTGTGCCACCTCTATTTTGAAATTAGAAGTGGCAGTTCTTAGAGGCTTTCTAGATTATCATTGGCTGACAGAGATAACTGCTTTTATTTGGACTTCAGCTATAAAATGTTAAAAAATGTATGTACCGGCAGATAAAGGTCAATTTCTTGGCAGGCTGTGAAATGTGATAAAGTTTTTCAGTTAGCTGGATTGACAAAAAGCCCTTGTATTATTAACCTCAGTTGTTCAAATTATGGGTAAGCCTTTTGAAACTATGAGATATAGAAATCATGAGATTGAAAGACACAATGAATGGGGTACATATTAAACCTAACCTCTTTCTGAAACTCATATCATGCAACTGCCATTTGTACAATTTTGTTTTTCGGTTTGCAAGCTAGAAATGCCATTGTTATTAAAATCCAATTTTCCCAGTTTGGGAACTTTTCCAATAATTGTAATACTGGGAAAAGAATGGTTAGTGAGATTCTAGATGTTTTACAGCCTGAGGTTTTTTTTTTCTACATTTAAAGGATGTTCCACACATTTTAATTTCTGTACAGAGGTAAAATGAGTTGTATACTGTATAACAAAATGTTATGTGTCTCATAGATACCTACCATGAATAGAAATCATGCTTGTGGCTATTACCCTGTATGTACACTCAGTTAAAAGAAGTCTGTCGATTGGATGAATGCCCCAGTGGATGATACACAGAATAAACTAGACAAGTGTCTCAAATGATTCTTCCCTCAGTGCAGCAATGACCTTAATTCTCTTCTAATGTACATATATTCTTCTCATAGTATCAGATTAAAGAATATATTATTCATAATGATAGTCATATTCGCTCACTTTTACAGTATTCTGTTTTATTCTGAATTTTGAACAGCCAAACTTTTCAACAAGGTTAGCCTTTTATTGGAATACTGAGTTTTTTCTACTTTCATCTGTGTCTGCTGATAGTATTCATTGTAGTCATAATCACATATTGATGTGTAGAACTTTAAATTAAATCCCTTGGCAAACTTGCGAGGTAGTTCTGTAGGCCCATATTACAAGGTGACTTGAAGCTGACTTATCCCACACAATGGACACACAATGATTGGATTCACGCATGATATTATCCCATTATTTGCTAAGTAAACCACAAGTGACTTGATTCACACCACATGCTAAGTGGTTTAGCTTAGTCAATAATGCTTTACAAACCACAGTGGTTTACTTTGCACAAGATACCAAACCAAAAATAAACTATGTTTTGGGGTTGCATAGTATGTGAAATCAGCCAGAGTCCATGGAACTGAAGGGAAATTCATCCGTTTCTCCTGATGAAATTCATGCTGTCCCAGTTCATGTTCAATAAAGCAGTGGCCCCCAACCTTTTAGGCACCAGGGACCGATTCCGTGGAGAGAGGTTTTTCCTCGGATTGAAAGGTGTGGTTTTGTGTGCTGCCTGCGTGGCCCACTTTCTGGCATGTCGTGGGTCGGTTCCAGTCCACAGACCAGGAGTTGGGGACCCCTGTTATAGAGAATCTATATACTTTCCATTAAGACACTATTATTTCTTTTGCCTAAATATAGAAATATTTCTTTCCTTCTAATCAAAATAGTTGATTTTATAGAATGAATTGTCAATTCAATTTGGCATTTATTTGTTTATCCCACCCTGGCAGAGTATCTGAATGCAGGTATTTACAGGTTATAGATCACGGAGTCTATATCCAGTTGCCCTAGGTTTATGTTTTATGTCACAACCAGAGGCTTGTTATTACTTTTCTATTAACTCTATACTATATAGGACAGTATCTTGGAGACAGAAGGATCTGTCTTTTTGGCATTTGTCCACATCTGTGGCACAATCAAAGATGATTCTTTCAGGGAAAAATTACCTACTCCTCCTGCTTTCTTCCCCAAAAGCAGTACAATGTACCTTCCACCGGATTCAGTGTACTCAGGCTGATGTCATGGCTATTCCTCCCTTTCCCCCCTCCCCCCCCCCGATGCACACACCCCACTTTCTTTTCCTTTTGTTTGTTGCACCCTGCTTCAGAACACCATTTGGTGTTTTGTGTTCTTTGACGCAGCTGTCCTTGCACACAGAGTACCCAAGCAAATTATAGACCGGCTTGAAGGGGATAGGTATCAAAAGTGGTCTAAATGGCTTAAATAATTCCCTGCTGCGATACAAACTGTCTAGGGAGTTGACACAAAACATCTCCTGGTTCAAGATTTACTTTTATCACCTGTCACAGACCCTTGATTCAAGGGCAAGACAGCAGATCTTCACATGCAGTTTAGGAATCTTGGCCAGCTTAATAAGCCTCCCCACTCCCCTCATCTTCCAGGCATCAGGTGAATTGATATCCACCGGAGTGCTTTTCCTGTCTGACAGATGCTTGACAATGGGGGAGGATTGACTTTGTGCTTTAAGGACTCTTTACGACTATCTCTCCAATTCTTTCATTTTTCATGCTTTGTATATTTTCCTTCTGCCATGGATCCTTGGAACTATTTAGAAGAGTAGACTTTGAAGAGTGCATTTCTGAAGATTTGGGATTTTCTTTCAGGCCTGGTCCCAGAGAGGACTGCGTGTCCTTTGCTGATCTAGAGAGGATTGTTGTCTTATACAATATAGTTTGGGTACGGATTTTACTCAGATTGTTCACTTGAAGCAAAATGTGTATCCAAATTGTTTTGGGTGATTGTTTTTTTTCTTTGACAAAAACATATGTTGCATATCCTTTTTACAGGGTCCAAAGGGCTAGCTCTCCCCCAAATTTTTTTAGGGTAGACCAGCAGCTGTTTAATGCACATTTTTAAATTATTCCCTCCCAAACAAAATCATTTAAAAAATACCCAGATCTTACCCCCATTCTCTTTAGCCTCATCACTGTTTCCAGCTGCAGTCCATTGGATTTTTTTGCAAAAAAAAGTTTATTGTTTCCACTCATGATAGAAAGAGACCCGTGCATCATTAAAGGCATAAACAGCTAGTACAGATTCTAGCAAACAGATATTCAGGCAGATTGAAATTGCATACAGGTAGTCCTCGAGTTACGACTGAAATTGAGTCCAACACTTATGTTACTAAGTGAAACACTTGTTAAATGAGTTTGCCCCATTTTATGATCTTTCTTGCCACATTTGTTAAGTGAATCATTGCATTTGTTAAGTTAGTAACATGGTTGTTAAGTGAATCTGGCTTTCCCATTGAGTTTGCTTGTCAGAAGGTTCTAAAAGTTGGTCACATGACCTCAGGACACTGCAACTGTCATAAATATGAAATGGTTGCCAAGCATTTAAATTTTGATTATGTGACCACAGGGATGCTGCAATGGTTGTAAGTGTGAAAAACGGTGATAGGTCATTTTTTTCAGTGCCATTGTAACTTTGAACGGTCACTACGTGAACTGCTGTAAGACAAGGACTACCTGTATGCAATTCTTGCATATTTTTGGCAGTAATTTTAGTACCGTAGAAGATAGTACCTAAACACTATTGATCAGGCAATGCAACTATGTACAAACCCTTAAATCTAAACTCTTTCCCACCAGATGGGCCTACCAAGGGCTATACATCCTTCCCATTAGTTCCTTCAGAAATATATTTATGAAGACTCATAACATATATCCGATCGTTAGTTGCAAATACTGTTTCATGGCTTATGAGATGTATAGATATATTCGGGATCATCTTTGGTAGGCATTTATTTCCTCACTTGATATTTATATGTGGAAAATAAGTAAAGCATTATTCAAGATTGATGTTTAGATGACATGTCTAAGAAGAAAAGGGTCATCCCTATCAGTAGCTTGTCCTCCTAAATTAAATCCTCTTTCATATAACTTTTCTGAGTTGAACTAGATGATTAGATAGATTTGGTTTTTCAAATTGAAAACGATATACATTCCTATATTTTGAAGCAAACGTAGTTAATAAATAGTCTTCCTGAATGTTGACCATCACCACCACTGTGTTTTTAATGTGAAATATGTACATATTATAGTATCTGTAATTTCATTCATATTATCATTGTGCCATTATTGTTCATAGTTTACTTATGTAAAAGTAAGACTCACCTATCTCGTATTGTCTCAGCTTGCCCTACCAATTCTAGCAGAGAGGGTGTACACAAGATCCCTTCCATTAAATGATGCCATCTTGTTGGATGCTAGAGCCATGTTTTCTCTGTGTTGGCACCTGCCTTATAGAGAAGCGTTCTTCCAGAAATTCGGATGCCCCAGACTCTATTAGCCTTTTGTAAGGAGTTACAAATTTGGCAGTTATTCCTGGCATTGGCCACATAGTTTGTTGAGATCTGCTGGTTACTATGGTATGTTGTGCTTGACTTGAATTGTATTTATGACCCTCAGTGTTTGGTTTTGTTATTATTCTTGGGGTGGTTTTAACATTTTTTGGAAATGGGTGGCCTTACAGGTTGGCTGGCTGGCTGGAGAAGAGTTATAAATACATTTTTCAAAATAGATGATGTAGACGATTGGTTAGTTGTCGTATGTCATAAGCCAGTCAAGTAATGTATTACAGCATTATTTACATCTACCTACTAAGAAAGGTGTGCTGCTGAAGAAGATTCAAGGGTTCAGTTGAACAGTCTTCATAGTTCTTTTCCTCAAATATTGTCTTGGGATCAGTGCAGATAAAACATCCTCTTTTTCTGACTATTGCTACTCAGTTGGGCCATTCCTTCTTCTGGTCCATCTTTTTTCCTAGTGATGTTTGACCTTTTTTGCTATCCTTAATCAACCTAAATACCATTGTTAGCATATGCATATTTCATCATCTTGGCCTAATTGTATTAAGAACAAATGCCTGTTTGGTTTCTTATGTTCAGATTCCCATATATTTTAAGCAAAATTTTATTTTATTGGTTTAAACATTGTAAGATTTCACTGCTGTTGCTTAATAGGGTTGGGAGGAAGGTGGGAGGAAGAGTATAAATAGAAAGGTGATTGATCTACATAGCTAACAGAAAAGCAAAATTGTGTGTGTGTGTGTGAGAGAGAGAGTGCACACCTGTGCACACATGTATATCAACTTTCATGAGGTGTGGAGAACCTGATGAATATGAAAAGCCAAACTTCATGCACATCACAATTCTGAGACAATTATGGAGCTACAGAAATACTTCCAACAATTTGTGCCTTTGTTCAAAGAGTCTCATGAATTTTTGAAGACAGTGGCTTATGTGACCCACACAGATCCTGTTTGTGTGATCAGTTCCATTTGCTCATTTCAGTCTTGCACATCTAGGCATTTATAGGTCAACGTAATAAAGAGAGAAAATTTAATAATATATGTATTTTATCCAGATGAGTGGCTCACTTTACGTTTCCATTTCTCATGTGAACTGCACTTTGACTTTTAATGTGCAGTTACAGTACTTGGTACTGAATTTAATGTAATATGTAGCCTTGTTCTTTCACCTCCCCACCCCCCAACCCAGTGCAAAAAAAAAGAAAAATATTCCATATCAAGTATAACTAACCCAGTATGCTTT
Organism: Oxyrhabdium leporinum; assembly: GCA_032468155.1. Taxonomy (NCBI): domain Eukaryota; kingdom Metazoa; phylum Chordata; class Lepidosauria; order Squamata; family Cyclocoridae; genus Oxyrhabdium; species Oxyrhabdium leporinum. The sequence continues at coordinate 8,705 of JANHFL010004972.1, forward strand.
CTGCTTTTTCATTAAACACTTATTAGGAGAGAATGTGATGTTTGAAGAGAATTGTTATTAACTTCTAACAAAGCCAGTATTTGTAGGAATGTTCAAAATCTAATTACACAAGATTTTCAGTGGTATGTTTTATTGGACGTGAGCTATCTCACCAACTTCCCTGAACACTGACCATTCTCTCTCTCTCTCAAAAAATGTCAATTTGTTCTTCATTCTTCCTGTATTGTCGAAGGAAGACTTTCATTTGCTTCAGATTAATCTGAGTGAATCTTTCTTATGGTCCTCTATAGTTTCTGCTCAAGATATTCTTCATTTGCATCTCTTTTCCTGTATACATTTTCTCGCTGCATTAAATAGAGCAGGAACACCTCCGTATGCATAGATAAGAGAACCATATATGACGATCTGGATTTGAAATGCAATTTATTCTCAGCCCCATTCAGAAGCAAAACCTGTAAAGGCTTGTATATTGCTTTATTTGTTTGTTAACTTTTTAAAATGTTTTTTTCTTAAATAAAAACATAGAAGCAGTGGGCCTTGAAAGCAATAATACAAGCAGGGTAAAGCAAAATGAGCAGTAACATTAGAAAATACTGAAAAATTTAATCTGAAGTTTAAAAAAAAAGTCTTCATTATCATTCTAGCCATTGTCTATCCACTGCAGGATGAAGGTCTCTTCTTCATGTTTTTACCAATATGGTCTTGAGCTTTCCTTTGCCAGTTGGGCCTGCAATACTTGCTGATGTCATCACTCCATCTTGTTTTAGATCTTTTGTGGACACTTTTTATCTAGTGGAATCCATAGAGAGGAATCTTAAAAAAAGTGCAAGCATTAATTTAATTTATTTATTGCACTCTATGAGAGAGAGTCAGTATGTCACAATGGTTAAGATGCTAGAATAAGATGGAGGAAATCCAGATTTTAGCCCTCCCTTAGGCATGAAAATCAATTGGATGAGCTTGAGCCAATCACTCACCTTTTCTCTGTCTCAGTCCAGAGCATTGTCAAGCTCTGTGACACTGGATTGGTGGGGGAGGGGGGAAGCTCTAAGCTGGCTCATGCATTGGTCATGCATACTTTGCATATAGGATCACATTCTCTGCTTGAGAATATGCAGATGGTATTTGGAGTCTTGGCAACACTTGATGGGCACAAAAGGAGAGACATTTTTCTCTCTGTCAGAGTTACAAAAATTGTAGTCTGCTTTCAAATCCCTAGTGAGTCCTTCCTATTCTGTCTTGTTCTAGGTTTGTTAGCTGTGCCCTTTGCACTAGCTATTGAGAACAATTGGAACAGCATCCGCTTGCACATTATTACTACTAAAAAAATAATAATTCTGGCTTATCATTTCATGAGAATATGGCCACTGAATTGATGTTTACCAGAGAGGAGTTGCCATCAATATGTATTTGAAAGTAGGGAATATTTTTTTTGTTTCAGAATATAATATCCTCTCATGAACACTATTGCAGTCATCCATTCTCCCACTAACATACACATACCCGCACACCTCTAAGAAATCATGAAAGTGAATTTTTGAAAGTGACACATGTTATTTCTCCTGTTACTTTCACCCAGTATTTTCAACACAGATTAGCATATTAAGGCTATGTGCAAATTATTTGTAAATGTGCAAATTAGGTTGTTTAATATATGCATAAACTTGGCAGAGCTACTTTGCTATAAAGGAAATTTTATATTAAACTGTTGTTAAAGGTATATTGCTTTCAGAGCTATCTTTGATTCAGAGTAAGGAGTGGATTATTTGGGGCTAATACCATGCATGCTCTTATTTTCTCTTTTTCTGATCGAGCTACTGCCATTATTTTGTTCATCCAGTCTCTTTCCAGTCAAGTGCTTCTAGTTATCCACATGCATTATTGTGTGATAAACATCTGTTCAGTTTGAAAACTAACTCAGTCCTGTCTTTTGAAATTATGTTGGCTTGAAATCTGAAAGTGGGAAAAGACATTCACATTCACATGTGGAGGCCTACCTGCAGATAAGGTTCAAAATATAACATCACAATTTTTTTTTGAAATAACTGTTACTGTGAATCTGTTTTATGGTCTAGGGCTAGGCACTGTATATTAGCATACACATACAACCACATAATACTAGTTAATGATAAGTTATTCATAAAGAATCTGTTACTATTCTTCAGGTTGTAACAAAGATTGATCTCCACCATATTGTTTGCTAAAAGCAGATAAACATCCAACAGAATAGCATATATGCAAATTAATTCATAGCAGATGACTTGTATGGCTGCTAAATACATACAATTTAACACAACTAGTGATTTTATGGAAATGACAAGCCACGGTAATAACAGAATCATTTAAGTCAGAGAAAAACAGTTAATGTACATAATACACACATTGAAGTAAGTTAAATAATTTGCAATTAAGTTGTATATTTTTTAAACCTTCCATTTTTCACTCTTGTTAGATCACAGTTAAACATTAAAAAGAATAACCTTGCCTTTTCTACTTCTAAAAATGAATCACTTTTGTTTATTTATTTTTCAGGAGAGAAGCCATTTAAATGTGATGAATGTAACTTTGCCTCCACAACCCAGTCCCATCTGACCCGCCACAAACGTGTACATACTGGGGAAAAACCCTACAGATGTCCTTGGTGTGACTACAGGTATGGAGATTAATTATGACAATGTAGAATTGGCAGAAGATCTGATTAGTCAGAGGGTTTCACACAAACTGACAAATAATGTATATTGTAATGACATCCTCATTGGCACAGAATTTAACAGCATTCAGAAAGGAGTCTTTTGTCCAGTTGTGTGTGTGTGGAACCTTGTTTAGAAGACTTTTATATGAATCACAGAAGTGCTAATGCTGCTTATTTCACAGATGCTCGGAAGTCTGTTAGAATTCTCTGTGGAGGGACTGTTGATCTGCATTGCCTTTTCAGATCAGGTGCAGTTTTGGAAAAAAAATTTGTTTGAGTTGCAGCCATGACACTAAAAAAGAAAGTCTCCAAAGAATTAACAGGCCCATTGTCCATTAAATATTTTAAACCGAAGCACCTGCCTGTCACTTTAACAATACGGAATTGGTTTATTTGCTGTAGTGTTGTTGTTCCCAGCATTCTGTCCTCCCCGTGGTACCACTGAAAATATTCTGCATGATTCATAGCCAGGAATTGATATCCTTGTCTTAATTAGGAGAGGAATCGAGTGGCTGTGGTTTTGCTATCTTTCCAAGTGATATTGAAACACAGCTTATCCTTTACAGATAATAGAGGTCACTTCTTCCATGAGTGGAAATGTTAATCCCAAAATGTTCTTGCTGATCTTTACTTGCAGTTTATGTTGTTTTAAAACTACCTGGGAATGTTGACTGGGATAGAGATAGAAAGGTGACAAGAAAAGAAAGAGCTTATATCTTCTTTTTCACGTCCTCATTATCCCATGTTCAGCTCAATAGTAAACTACGTGATTTCTTAGAACTAATTCTCTTTCACTTACAGTCTTTGTTACTAGGGGTGGGGAATTGTAGCCTTTAAATAAAAGTCAAATTCAGTTCTTGGGAATATATTTTGCACAGTACAATGAAATTTTAACAACCAATTTTCACAAAAAGTAGAACATGACTTATTTTAAGTCACTAATACACCTTTAATAAAGAGCTGCTAATGCTACAGAGATAGCATTATGTAAGCTGCCATCTGCTTGGTGATTTGTTTTCCTTTGTTTGTACTATTTTGTGAAATAGCCAAAGCAAAATAAAAGAAATAAAGAGGCTTCTTTATAGATTAGAAATTTAAAAAGTCAGATTTGCAAACTGCATTGATTTTACAAATGTATCTTTCTAAAAAATAAGTAAAGGATATACCTAAAGGTAAATAGCATGCATTTCTAATAGCATACATATGTATGCTGAAATATAATATTATGCATTTATAATGTATTATAACCTAATTAACAATGCCTGGTACAATGCCTCTGATATCAAAAGCAGAAGGATTGTGTATTTTCAGCGATACTAGAGAGTCATTTCACTGAGACTAGTTTTGTTATGTTAGATGGTTTTCCTGGAGAATTCATAGTTTCTATTTATTTTGTAAGTACTTACACTTCTTAAAGTAAAAGCCCATATTGCAATGTGTTATTCTATGCATGCCAAAGTAGTTAGAACAAAACCAAAATTGTTCTTTTTCAACTAAATCAATTTCAGATTATTTTATATGCTAACAAATGTACTTCATCCTGTTGTTTCTTAGTTTAGCAGAGGACATTTTTCACATTACCTAAACCTCCATTAAAGAACACATAAAATATGTATTAATTATATCATTATAACCAGTGGTGGGCTGCAACCGGTTTCCCCATTGGAAATGGGAAAGTCATCTGCATTAGGGTTAGGCCCCCCATTAAGTCTGGCCCCAAAACTGACATGGTGGTTCAACTCAGAGCAGCTCCTTATGTCTAGGGGACCAGTTTGCTTTCTATTCAACTTCTTGAGGCATGTCCCAACTTTTGGGGGAGAAAAAGAATAAGTTACTTGCATTGTTTGCGTAGCATACTATGTAGAGAAATCACAATGGGGTAGCATAAAAATTGGTCTGATTCTTATTATGTTTTCTTTTCTTGATTAGAGGCAATGTGGTAGGAAACCATGATTATTCCTTAAAGCAACCTGTCCAGTTCTCTTCTCTTCTCTTCTCTTCTCTTCTCTTCTCTTCTCTTCTCTTCTCTTCTCTTCTCTTCTCTTCTCTTCTC
>JANHFL010004972.1:17484-34347 GCA_032468155.1 Oxyrhabdium leporinum
TGAATTTTGATCATGTGACCATGGGGATGCTGCAACAGTCATAAAGTGTGAATAACAAGTGTGAAAAATGGCCATAAGTCACTTTTTTTCATTGCAGTTGTAACTTCGAACTTCAATAAATGAACTGCTGAAAATCTAGGTCTATCTGTATATCCTGCAAAATGATTAAATAATAAGATAGAATAGGTATAGGAAGGCCTCTTAGAATGTAAATCAAACTTAGCGTTAAATTTATCTTAACTGCATCTATGCTACTATCAAATCTCAAATCACTGTTAAGCCATCCACCAAGTTTATTTTTTATTTGCTTCAAAAATCACATGAAATATCAAATCAAACAAAGAAATCAGAATGCAAGCTAAAGCCCCAATGTTTATACTTGTCTCAGTTACTTCTATTTTTTTCAATTTATAGAGTAACCAGACAGGATTCGAAACATTCAATGAGTTTTAAGAAGATAAATTCCTGGTCTGCAAATCTTTTCTATTACCTACAAAAATAAAGTATCATCCCTAATATTATTACACCATTCTCTAACCTGTCAATAGTGTCATGATGTCTGACATTTTTTTAAAAAGCAACCTAACTCAAAATGAGTAGGTTGTTACTGGTGTTTAGGGAACTCTGGAGACTTTTTGTGATGATACATCACAGATTACCAGATATATGTAAATGAAACCAGGGTCTAGGGATCTATTGGATTGCAACTACTGCATAGCAGCCTGCCTACTAGAGCTGATTGACTTCATAATCAAGATAACTATGTTGAAATCAGTTGTTTGGGTTCTAGAGAATTTGTGGTGGACAATATAAATTCAGGTATGCCAGACAATGATCAGTCAATCTGGGGATAATTATTAAAAAGTAATCTTCTGTATCTGAGGATTTCTTCTTCAACAATTATTACTTTAGTAGTAAAAATTGCAACATCTCCTGCAGAGTTTGAATTAACCATTTTGGAAACCTTCCCTATCTTATGTTTTCTATTAAAGCTGTTTTGCTGTAAAAAAATATGATATACCCAGCCTTCTATCCTTAAGGAGTTTTTACTCAAAGAATTGGTAAAAGGAAGCCTTCAGCTAAAAGGGCTTGAGTGGAGGGCACTCATCTGAGGGCTGAATAAAATTGACCTGCAATATAATTGTATCCATGTTTTGAATGCATTTCTGTAATGTCTTTTTTCCCTTGAAAACTTTCTAAGTATACTGAGTTTAGCCAACAGGAAAACATCTTTTTTTCCCTTCAAAGTAATTGCCAGTGAACTGTGAGTGAAAAGTGTCCTACATTTGCTGATAATAAGAAAAGGTGATGAAATCAAAGGAATGAGCATGCGATGCAGATGGCTGCAGACTTTCCTGTTACAAAGCACAACTGCCTTTGACAACTAGCTGTTGCTAGCTGTCCATTTGCTGGATGAATTTAATCCTTTTGAAAGTCCTAAAGAGGGAATTCATTATTTCTTTTCCTGCCTTTTTTTTAAAACCGTAACTCCAGTTTCTCTTCCCTATATAGTCATCCCTTACTTCATCCCCACTGGTTTCCCCCCTCCCCAATCCCCTGCCCTCATTTCTGCATCTTAGTGTATTTTACAGGTAATTGATCTGAATCAGTACATGAATTTATTTATTTTTTGTCCTACATCCATCTACTTTTGGGAAAGTGGCTTCTGAAAGAGTGATATAATGTATTGTACATACACATACATACATGTTATATACAGAATTCACACCATTGCTGAGCCGATGTAGAAGGAAATGACTTGAGGGATAGGAGGAAGAGGCATTACCAACGCAATAGTCAAATTAAAGAAATTGATTCCAGGGCAGAAGTATAACCTTCTCAGGCAGTCCCATCCTTAGTTCTCATGAAGATGGGGCCAGGGGGAGGGGCAATTTTTTCCCCTTCATTTCTGATGAATACAATGCTTAAAACTTTTCCAGACCAACCTGCCTCCCCATCTTTCAGCTGAATCTGCATGGCAATTGAAACATAGCAGATCAGCTGAGTGAAAGAGAAATGGGGGAACAAGTAAAAGTTGACAGAAGTAAGCTGTACAGAAGATAATCTTAAAGGTGGACTAAGAAAGGACTTAATGCTGTGATAAGTTAGGTAATCCTCGGTGTACAGCCATTTGTTTAGTGACTGTTACAACAGCACTGAAAAAAATGACTTAAACAACCAGTCCTTGCACTTAAGATCATCATAGAATCCACACAATCCCACGATCAAAATTCAGGCACTTGGCAACCGGCATTAATTTACAACAATTGCAGTGTCCCAAGATCGTGTGATTGTTATTTGCAGCCTTCCCACCCAGCGTTGACAAGCAAAGTCAATGGGGGAAACTGGATTTGCATAACACCAGCATGATTTACTTAATAATTGCAGTGATTTGCTTAACAACCATAGCAAAAAGATTGTAAAATCAGGCCTAATTTCACTGAATAATCACCTTGCCTTGCAATGGCAATTCTTATCCCAATTATGGTCATAACTATTTTTGGCTGGTGAAGGTATCTTTAATGTTGAGAGCATATAGTGGGTACATTCATAAAATCACCGCCATGGGAATTTGCTTGTAGCTTCCGTAGTGGTTGAGATCAGACTTATTTAGAAAATTGTGAAGTTGCTTCCTATCACCTAGTTTAGACCCTCTGGTGTTCTCTATCAATGTCACTTATAGTTGAGATTTTTCAAGACAGGGGAATATACTTCCAAATGAAATTCTGGACTGCATCTTCCTTACCATTTTTATTTACTATCAGACCTTATGGAACCTTCTTCATGGGCATTATTATAAATCATCTACAAATGTTGCTTTTCTATCACTTATCTACTTACCATGTTAAGAATCATAGCCTGAAAATGAAGACCTCAAGACTGGGGCAATAGCCCAACCATAGCAGCAACTGGTAGCATTGAAGTAACCAAAGCGTCCCCAAATTTCATTCCTTCAGGAATCATGGGTCCCAGATTTTGGACATGTTCTGTAAGTGAGCCCATTGAGGTACCTTGGTTAAAAAATTGATGCCCTATGATACACCATTTCACGCAGTTAAAGGTCATGACAGTTGGTATTTTAGTAGTATATAGACAGGTGAACTATAAAAGTACTTTGAAGTGTATGCTGAAGGGATCAGGAAAACTGTGGACATGATCTGAGGAGAGAGTTAAGAAATAGCCTATTTTTCTAGTCTCGGTATTTCCTTTCTTAGCTGCTAGCCAGTGACTTGTCATTGTTGCTATGAAGAAAACCTTTCCCAGTAGCTAATATTGGCTCTTTGCAATCTCTGTAGCCATTCCCTGCCACGAGCACATGGATATAACATGAAGCTAAAAGTCCTGCAGCTTAGTAGAAACCCTCAGAGGAAGTAATCTTTTGCTATCAAAACCTAGAAATGTTAATTCATATAGTGCCAGGAAGTACTAGAAAACAAAATCTGACTTACTAAAGAGGATCTCCCACCTGTATATTTTTATTTCTCCAGGCAGATTATTTAGTTTCTTTAGTCTTCACGGGTGACAGTTGGACAACCGCTATTCTACAACTCCTTTTTTTTTTAGCAGCAATATCACTTTTTATATGTTTTGAAAGTTTCACAATTTTCAGTAACAGAAAGATTTTTTTTATTATATGGCCTGGTCCAGCAGTCCCAACCTTTTGGGCACCAGGGAACAGTTCCATGGAGAGAGGTTTTTCAGTGGACCAATGCGGGCATGGTTTCGTGTTCTGCCTGCATACAGTGGATGGGGCTTTGCTTGTTTGCGCAGACCGGTTTCTGGCATGCTGTGGACTGGTGCCATCCATGGACAGGGGGTTGGAGACCCTTGGATTTGTCTAGTCTAGTGTACTTTAGTTTGTCTATATCTAGCTATTTAGTTATCTATCTGGCATGTGGCATTGTTAACAGCGATAAGTGCACGTCTGCTGAATGATCACCACTATCCAGTAAAGATTGCTGGCACAGAACACAACATTTTATTGAATTAACACAGAAGACCCCATGATTAAATGATTAGTGATGCCTAAAAGGAATAAAAGGATGTAGAGATAGTTTATTTTAAGAGGTTCCTGGTAGCAACCAGAGTTGCCTTGTGGCAAGATGGGCAGCAAACAAATTTAATAAATAAAATAAAAATAAATAACTAAAACCTACCTGACATAGTTATTGTTATGGAGAAAATAGGAAGCAGAAATATTAGGTATGTTAGCTGCCTTGAGTTGACCAAATATAAATAGGTCAGATAAAAATAGAATAATAATCTGTTTATGGACTATTTAAAATTGTAGATGAATGGATGGATGGATAATGATGAAGATAGATAATAGATAGATTGATACTGATAGACAGGCAGGCAGGCAGGCCTTCAGTTATAAAAATAATAATAATAAAGGCGGGATATAAATAAATGCTTTCGTGTAATGTTTAATACAGAGAAGGTTTGTGAATGTAGTCTGTTATTGTCCAATTATCTCTCTAGTAGTTTACTGTCTCCCTGGCTTCCACTTGTCGATGAAATCCTTAGGGAAGTCATCATGATGACTTTTTCTGTAGTATGGGACTGCCAGTGCTAGGGGAGCATCCTGTCCTTGAGGAATTGTTGGAAAATTTCTTCACATACCTTGGGGCTCAATTTCAAAACTCATTTTGGGTCAGAACTGTCTTAAAGCTTTGTTTGAATTTGGGAGAACTATTTCAAGTTATAGGATCAGTATTTCTTTTAAACAATGTTTAGCTGTGAAAAGTCATTTTGTCTGTCTGTCTATATGTCTTTCTGTTTCTTCTGTTTGAGTAGTTCTCAGAAGATGCTTGTTCAGTATCACTTAATGCAGCAATAATTATGGTTAGCAAATGCAACTTCTTTTAGACAGGGATTCTAAACAGCATTTATGGGTCCAAAGACAATTTTGGGTGACTAATTCAGTTTTAACAAAATACAATTCAGTTCTTCTGAAATAGCATGTTAACAGACCTGCTCTTTCAATGATAGTCATGTATCCTTTAGAACCCCAGAATTCTACCGCTGTAAGGCAAAATAGTTTCCAAGGAACTGTCTGGTTTCTGTATTAAAAGGATCTTTTTTTAGTTTAAAAGTGGAATATATGTTTTCTTTAGCTGTAAAAGCACAATCAAGGCAACATGATAAGTGAGTCAGTGTTGTAAAAGTAAAACTAATTTTGCCTTCACTCACATGAGCTATAGAAGGAGGAAGCTTTATTGTCCCTTGGAAGGTGATAAGGCAGAGTAATTGTATATTATACTGTCCTGGAACATCTGCCTGAAGACTGTTGGAGCAATTCATCTATCATGGACAATGCAGCATGTTTTGTCTTTTTGCTTTAACCCATCCCCACTTGCTTGGCCTGCACGAAGGTTTTGATAGGGATGGTGCCTGGGCTGGGGTTCCCATTAATCAGTCCCCTTGTTCAACACTCCAGCTGACATAATTACAACCTGCGCACAGCAGTTATTCAACTCGAGTCCTTGTCACTCGTGGTGCGAAACTACACAGCTCAGATCCCGAAGGAGATTGCCTTATCACACAGAACAAGGGCTCACAGGAGTTGAAGAGAATAGAAATGGGAAAATGTCTTCCAGGAGTACTATATATTCCTTTAAAATAAGACATTTGAGAGACTTACAAGGGACAAAGAGGAGCATTGTGCAGATTCTGAAATGAACCCAGTTATTATTTTTCAAAAGATTACCCAGGCCGTTTTTGTGAAACAGAGAGGGAGTATTAAATAAATTCAGTAGTCTCTGTCTTTGCTATTCAGTGCTTCTGTTCTATTCATGTTCATTCGCAGGTTTTTCTCTTTGTGTCCTTCTCTAGAAGGGACAGAATAGCTATTGCACTTGTAGAACATTTACAGACCTGTAAGGAGAAAATCTCAGGGCCACAATTATTGTAGGTGGATTTGTTATGCCAGTCAACTTGGAATATCTCTGGCCAAAGACAAAGGGGAGAGAAGGAACTTGTAATGAAAGGCAGGGGAAATATTTCAAAGAGCAAAAGTGAAAAATGATACTTTGAAATCTCATTTAATATTTTACTTCTCTTTTCTTTGCTACATATTAATGCTTTGTGAGAGATCAAACATGATGAAACCATCTCTGCTGGATTAGAGAATCATCTCTCTTTCTTGTTCTTTTATCCAGTAAGAACTCATCTCTCATCCTTTCCCAGGTTTGAGAGATTCACACCTGAAAATAATTGAAATCTTTCTGACTTACCCACTGCTGAAAAAAGTTGCCAGCTGTCCGGGATAATAGTGACCTGTCTGAAATTGGTTGCTTTTCAATGGTAACCAAAAAGCAGAGGTCAAGAGTTATTATCCCCCTTCCTCAATGTTTTTATTTATCATGAAAATGCTGGAACCATACTGCACCAGATAAACCTTGAGAGTAGACTCCAAAGTGTTTTCAGACTGACACCAGTGTCAGCCCTGGAGGCCATCTTTTTGGAGGGGATCTTCAGGGCTGCCCCATTTAGTGCTGTGGGAAAATGGGAAGGGAGCTGCATGGAGTTGGTGGAGATATATAGCCATAACAACATTCTTTTCTCTGGGAGTCAAGGACATTAAGCCTGCACCTGGAGAGGTGTGACTGGGGAACATCTTCAGTTGGGATGATGGATTGATTGGATGGTGTGATAGACATGTGGGTGCAGGGGAAGGGGCTTAGACTTTCCTTTGAATGGTGAAAACCCAGGGGCTTTCAGATTCGGGTTTTCCAGATGTGCCAGTATGACATCTCTAATAAAATAGAACTTTGAGGAACTGCTGACCTCAGCGTCTTACTTGGATTGGGGGTGTTACTTGGAACCCTGACACCAGACTGCATCCTTAATGTAATAGTGGTGGTGATGGAGATATTAAATAATCATAGAATAAGCATTTCAGTTATGTACAATTATTTCCGCTTCATCTTACTTATCTGTAATACCGGTTGCATTAAATTAAATTAATGTTATACTATGTTTCTTTGCCCCAATTTTACCCACTTTGGGGGATGTGGCCCATAGCTTGTCTTCAGCCTAAAAGGTTTGCAACGTCCTGATTTATTTGGTCAGTTCCATACCATATTTTATATTGATGCCTTGCCCCAAGTTTTATATTGATGCCTTGCCCCATCTTTTTATATAAGGATAGCAACAAAGAAATGCTGCAAAATTTACCATAAGGGACAGTTCTCTTACAGTTTGTCTCTAGTTGAGCTAACTTTGCTGTAAGCAACACACTAGGATATCATTACTGCCCCCTTTTTTCTTACCTGACCAGGTAGATGCAGTAACTGAGAGCAGAAAACCTGAGAGATTTTCCTCATTCTTGATATTGTGATTGTAGCCTCTCAAACATCAGAGATAAAGCTCCTACAATTAACTTCTCTCAGAATTCCAGAAACCGAGTATAAACCTTTCAGAAGATAGAAAGAAGAAAATCTTTCAGACCTTCTAGATCTGTCAGTACCTATCCTTGCATCCCTCCCTCATCACAACTGATAAAAGCTTTTTGGTGAGAAGCAAAATGTCTTCTTCTTTTTCTTCAAAAAACAGTCCAGTTGCTTTTTGAAAAAGCACCTTTGAGACAACTATGACCTGAATGAATGAGAATCTCCATAGACCTTATAGACCTGGAGGGAGGGGGGGGTTGGTTGGTTTGGGTTTTTTTTGCTGCTGCTAAAGTGGAGCTATCATCAAACAAAGTGTTGAAAATAAAGAGCAAATTAAGGAGCATTTTGGTCTTTTTCATGCCATTTGAGGTATTGTCATTTACCTAGTTCAAAATCATGTTCATTTGGAGCTCGGCTCCCTGCCAGCTTCCAACAAGGAAACTCAATGGGAAAGCTGACAGGAAGTTAGAAGCTGTTCCCACTCTCATTGATTTTTTTACCTGCCTATGGTCATTTTGTTTCTCTGTTTAGAGAAAGAAACATCTCGGAAACGATGACCCAATCAATTACAGGTGTCTACTTTCCTTCTAATGCTCTAAAACAGTGTTTTTTAAATTTGACAACTTTAAGAGTATAACCCCCAGAATTCCCCAGCTTGTTTTAACACTGCTCTAAATTATGTCAAGGCATATTCTACTGATTACTGTTATACCTGATGTTTTTGTCAGTTAGCTTACAGTTTTAAAATAAAACTCAAATGGGCATCATACTTAATGACTTGGACGGTACAGTGCATGAAGTTCTGAAATCAGAAATAGAATTTTCCTCTTTTCATTAATGTAATTAATTAATTAAAAGTTTGAAGCAACTTTATCTTAAAAATATATTATTATATTGTTTGTTGTATTTGTTTACTCTGGCCCTTCCATAATCTAATATGCTGCTGTGTTGACTAACATTAATTCCATGAATGAAGGAAAATCTTGTAACACTGATTTCCTTCATTTTCTAGCACCAAGAACCAAGCCGGCTGAAGATGTTATCATATGTTTACTTATTATACACATTTTTCTGTATTTCATGTTTTGCGGCTGATATCTCAGGCAAGAATTAACCATAATTAATGTGATGTTTTAATTTAGAAGATTATGGGTAAAATCATACAGTTGTTACTGATAGTTCTTAATATTACGTACCATTCCCCTAACAGCAAAAGTACTTTTCTATTATTTTATGACCCAGAGTAGTTTGTGCTCCTAAAGGAAAGTTGTGCTACCCTCCGAGAGACCCATTAATTTTTCTTCATGGCCTCTGTGCTGTCCCAGATTTAAAAATGGCAGCAAGCACAAGAGATCTGAGGAGGCGAGATCTGCCACATTCCAGGAAATTATGGTGGAACTATGCTATTTTCAAGGGAAGTATTTAGAAAGCTGACAGACTTTTCTGAGTATGCAGAAACTGTCCCTGGTTATTTATTTTCTGCAGGCTTGGAAGGCAGTAGAGGTACATTATTTAGAAACAGAATGAGACTAGTTCTTATGAGATAACGGTCCGATATTTATTATCTAACCCAAAGTCAATTTACATCGGTGATGAGGAAAAACAGCATCTTTCGGTTGTGTTTTGTTGTTTTGTTTTTCAAATGAAGTTCACCTATCACAATAAATAAAAGATTTGCCTTATATCTCGGGTGAATCAAATTTTGCATCCAGAAAATGAATCATGAAATGAAACAAAAGAATCAAAGAGGAGATTTTAGGATTTGATTTTGTTTGGTTCCCCTCCTCTCTTTGGCTGCACAAGATGTTGAAAAAGAGCTACAATAGCTACAGGAAACAATCATTCAGAGTAGAGGTGATTGAGACAGTATTGTTGCTTTGCAGCCAATCAACAGGATTTTCCCTCTAGGGAGTCATGTCTGCTTGAAAAGCAGATGAAGGAACTGACATAAAAGGTCCGTTGAAAAAAGTACCATCTGCATCTGAGATTGACAGGTAGCCTTCAGGGTGTGTTACTTTCCTTACTGGTTCCAACAAAGTTAGGAGTCTCTTTTCATCTCATTACAGTGTGTACAATCTAGGGCCTTTCATAACTCCCATCTGTACATTTAAATTAATGAGCATATTTTGTACATTTCTAAAATGATAGGAAAAAAATGAGAAATCTTTTTTTAATTCTAATCTGAATCTAATTTGATCATTTAAAAAAAAGGCCTGCCACTGATATAGTTATAATGTAAATCATTTGACAGGAAAGAAAATGTAATAGAAGAGTTTCTAAATTATTCCCCACCCTTGGGCCAATAGAAATTTCAGTCACAAACAGGTCTGGGGTCTACTATGAACATTTTACAATTTTGAAATAATTTTAAATAGCTATATAAATCCATTTAAGCTAATTAGACCATTTTAGTCTCTCTTTTTACGTAAAGTGTTTAGGATTAAAATAAGGAGTAAGGCTTTAGAGGTCTTTTTTTTCTAAAACAAAAGAATTGAAGTTACAATTCTTGTAATAGATCTGCTGTTTGTTTATCCTAAGGAATCCAGATCCATCCTGATTAATAGAATTTTCAGTGAATTTACTTAGACTGTTGGCCAAGTGGGTGTAAAAATCTTTTTATCTTGATTTAAAAGTGCAATGGATCAATAGGATCCAGCTAACTCTTTATCTACTAGGCTTTGGAATCATAACTAACCATACCTAATGCTATGAATCAGGGATGTGATTATCCTGCAGTGCTGAATTAAACAGAATATAAATAATGGATAATTAGTTCTGATATTTTTTTATAAACAGTTGAAGTAATAGCATCAATTCCAGGGACTTATTTAATTTAATTTAAAATATTCAATTACTTGTTCTGTTCACTCTGTGGAAGATGATTGGTTGAGATTCAATCTATGGGCTTCTGATATGGGAGTGAATGTGCATGCGCAACCAGAGAATCTCTTACTAAGGCAATAGCAGCCTGCCTCTGACTGTATCTCATATTGGGAGGCCTTGAGATAATTTTCAATATCTTTTCCCCACCCCTACAAGGTGATCTGGCCTTTTTAAAAAATCTAGTCTTCAATCAGATTTCTTCCCTGAGACCAATTCTTTCCTGAGACCCAGTATTCAAAAAATTATCATACTGAAAGAGAGATTGACAAGGGTCCTTTAGTTGTTTCTTTCCAACTTTTCATTTGGTTCTAAAGAAATAAGAACGTTCTTTTTATAAAGAATTGCATTCATTTCAGGATACTTACTTACCAGAGCATCTTAGCCACTTTGCCTTTCATAGTCTCATTACCGACTGTATAGAAATACAAATTTCACTTTTCTTTTTCTTTCTTTTCCAAGTAAGTTTAGACTTATTTTTATTTATTTATTTGTATCCTACCTTTTTATTATTTTTATAAATAATTCAACAGAAATTGCTCAATAGAAATTGCTCAGTAGTAAAATACTTGTACTTTCTAACATACATGTATCAATTAAATATAGTAATTAATGTAGCATTTAGGTATGCCACCTTGAGTAGTACAAAGTATAGTACCAGATAAAACTAAGTCTGTGGAGCATGTTTTTATATGCTGTCTATTTCAGTACTGAGCACAACCAGACAGAGGAATATTCCCATCTCTTTTCTAAAATAAATTTTATTAAAATTTTTACAAAAGAACGTAAAAAGGAAGGAAGGAAGGAAATGAAAAAGAAAGAAAGAGAAAGAAAGAAAGCTTCCAATTTCCTTTTTAGCAAATATAAGTACAATTACAAAAGCTTTCTATTAGTTAGTTTTTCTAATCATCAAAGACTCAAGTCATAAGTGCATTTTTCTCATTTTATGCAATTTACATTTTGGTGGGAAGTTAGCAAAGTTCAGTTTCTTCGATTTTTCCTTAAGTTAATCTCTACAAAATTATTTTTTTAGCTTGCTATCACAGAACAATTAACTACTTACATGTTTACATTCAAAATGAAAATGTCTTTCTTTTACATCTGAGAAACCCTCATTCAGAAAGAGTGAATTTAAATAATTCTTGTTCCAAGCTTCCATTTGGACATGCACCCTATCAATTTTTCCCAGAAACTGAACAATTTTCTCAAGTATATAAGTACTGATAAAGGGACCTTTGCTACTTTATAATAGCCAGCATTCGACATCTGTCACACACATTGTATGTCATAACAAATAGATCATAAAATATTCTTCCAAAGCTACAAAAGTGAAAAAGCTGAAACTGTTGTTACTGCAATGCACTCACTCATAACTCCAATACTGGTAGTCAATATTAATACCAACCATATGTTCCTTATGAAACATTGATATGTCAGGAGAGGTAGTAAATGAATACCAATGTTTCTAGGTACTTTGTGGGTTTGTTTTTTAAAGGCTTGTATTCAGTACCTGTTATTGCCATAGATTCTTGCACAAGGAAAATGTGCAGCTATTTCTTATTGCGTGGCATTTGTAATGCAAGCTGATATTTAGGCTGTCTACAAATCAAGGAATCATACAGTTGGAAGGGGCCACTTACGCCATCAAGTCCAACCCTCTGCTCAGCTGACAAATCCAAATAAAAGCATCCCAGCCAAATAGCTGTCCAGTGTCTGGTTGAACACATTACAAGAAGGGAAATCCACTACGTCTCTGGGTAACTGATTCTCTATCAAACTGACCTTACCGTATGGAAAGATTTTCTTACATTTACATCTACCATACTATAACTTTAATCTATTCTTACATAATCTGCACTTTTGGATTGATAAGGAATAAGTATTGGTCTTCCATGCGACATCCTGTCAGCTATTTGAAAAGTGCAGTCATATCCATCATCTATCTTTTTAGAGCAAAAGTTTACCAATCTATTCAATGCCTCCTTAGAGTACTTCAGTTTCAGTTTCTTTCTCATAGTTGTCACTGGTCTCTGAATCTGTTCTAGTTTGTCTGTATGCCTCTTAAGTTTATATTCTTAGCCTTTGTCATATTTTTTGTTTTCCTCTATAAAGATGTCGGCATTTTTTTAAAATGAAAAACAATGAAAAAACAGGAGAACTTCAGATTAATTGCTCAAAATGGCCTAACATGTCAGGTTTATCATAAACAATTAGTGTTATATCCTCTGGTTCTCTTAAAATAAGACACACCAATGATCTTGGAGGGATTTTCAAGAGCATGGGCATTTATGGTCCACCTAGGTACAAACCTTTACATATTTATGTGTGATGTTATAATGCAATTACAAAATATTGCAGTGCACAGTTTTCATCCCCAGCCCCCATTCCAAACATCTATATCTGAGGGTACAACATATTAAGCTTCAATGTGGAAATAGGAAAATCTAGCCACTAATCTTTCCTAAGCCAAAACTGTATAAAGATAATAAGCATGAAAGAGAAATAATTTCTTAAAAGGGCCAAAATATATATTTACTGAAGAAAAAGATAATGACATACATAATTTAAAAAGTAAGTAAATAAAATCAATTTAAACATAAATGCCTAGCATCCATGATTTTATAAAAGATCAAGTAGTTTGCCTGGTGTTTATCACATGGACCAGGTTAGGACAAGGCAAAGAAAATTATCTCTATATCCTTATCATAGATTAATCACTGCTAGGGGGAGATTGACTCATTATTGCATGCTGTCTTTTGCAGATCAGGAATCAAATTAGGCTGAGGGGGTGATGGTTCTGTTTAGATTTCAAAAAGCTCTGGAGAAACTCTTTGAAACTTACCTGACTTTCTAACAGCTCCGGTTTGTGAAATAAAACAGCAAAATTTGGGAACTGGTAATGGTGGTTCTGCCTGACCCCATTCCAGCCTGCTTGTTGGAGTCTGTTGGTATATCAAACAGTATAAAATAGTATAGCAAGAGGGTAGACAATTTAAGTAACTGTGGTTTACATCTAGGATCCAATCAGGATTTGGTGAAGGCAGTGTTATATAACAAAGAAGAGCAGGAAAGATGATTAGGGGACTGGACGCTACAACAGGAACAACAGCTGTAGGAATTGGGTATGTCTAGTTTAATGAAAAGAAGAACTAGGGGTGACAGGTTAGCAGTGTTCCAGTATCTAAGGGACTGCCACAAAGAAGAGGGGATCAATCTATTCTCCAAAGCAGCTGAAGGCAGGACAAAAAGCAATGGACAGAACCTAAGCAAGGAGAGAACCAGCCTAGAACTGAGGAGGAATTTCCTGACTGTTAAAACAATTAGTCCATGGACTGACTTGCCTCCGAAAGTTTTAAGAAGGGATTGGACAACCATTTGTCTGAAATGGTAGAGGGTTTCAGGGGTTTGGACTAGAAGACTCCAAGGTCCCTTCCAACTCTGTTACTCTGTTAATTTATGCCATGGTGATCTAGGAGGCAAAGAAATGTATTTACTACCTGATTGTGGCAATACAGACCTGGTCTGTGGACAATTGTGCAGATGATTTGGTCTTTCATGATATCTTTCATGCTGATACCTTGGTATAATATTTTGAATAACACTGCAGAGTGTTCTGCAAGGTTTGATATCACTATACTTACAGTGCCAATGTGTCCTACATAATAACATTTGAACTTGAGTGCTTATCTCTTGAGGAAGTGAATAAATTAAATTGAGAAAGGACCTCTAATCCAGTTTATTCTTTTAGTTCTGTCTAATTAGATCTATGTACTGAAAGAAAGTATTATAACACAATAAACTTACTGAGGATTCCTGGTTCAATAGCATCTGTGAAATTCTTATTTTGATCCATTATTAATTGTAAAAAAGATGGTAAGTGTATTTTTGAAAGTCTTTTGTCATATACCATGTAGCAAATATCAATGACAGATGGTAACTGTAGAACACAACTTAAGGTTGGTTTAAAGTTATTTGGTCACCAGAGAGGGAATAGTGTATTTCTGTTTGATTGACCTACCTTTTGTAAATATTTTGTAATTTTAAGTAAGATCTATATAAAATGTCTAGAATGCTCAAAGTCCTCACTTTTGGAGGCTGCCCTAAATTCTGCCTTTTCTTACGTTTATGGTTTCTATTTTTTGCCTTTGTGAGTATTTTGGTAATGTTTTTAACATTCATTTAATGAAATTCAGATTCTTCACAGGAAATGCTTACAGCTGGCTGACTTATAACAAGGATGCAGTATTCCCTTGAGGGGCCCACTAAGTTTTTAGTGTGTGTTGAAGACCACACAAACCATAATTGAAATATAGACATAGCATACATGCATATGCCTGGGGTATGCCTCTAGCTACATAAGAACTCCTCAGTGCAAGTCTCACGGGTCTCAGACAAAGAGAAGATGCATACTCTAGTAAGTATTGAGCAAGAGAACAAGAAAATAAGACTGTTCCTTCATCAGCCTGTTGAATTTGTTGATGAAGTAGTTTTGGGCCATGCCACAGACAGAAGGCCTTGCACCTTGTACCATTTTTCCAAAATACTGTATAGTGCCATTGTTTCATCTTTGTCACTACAAGCTCTCTTCTGCTCACACTGGCAGAATCATAATAAAAAGTGCAGCATAAAATCAGTTTTTTTTATGAATTCCGGATATTGCTGTACACACTATTTCTGTGGTTTTTTTTACCTGCAGCAACAACATAATGTTCTTGCCACACAGATTCATCAGAAAGAGTTGGTATTCCTAATTTGAAATGTTTTTCAATAGTTCTTCAATTTTTTTTAAATTATCCTAGTGATTCTTCATCTCAGAAAAAGGGAGAAAATTAGGATTCTTTCAAAGGTGTAAAACAATGTGTGTGTTTTTATATATATACATACACACATACACTCATATATATATACATGTGTACATGTGTTCAAATGCATTTTCAATTTCAGTAAAACTTCCTTGAAAGAAATTAATGAACTTCAGTATCAGTTATGTAAAGAGAACTTGCCCATAAGTCCAATTGTAGTGAACTTACTGTTTTACAACAATATTGCAATTCAGTATCGTATCAAGAATATACAGTATGACTTTATTATTCCATCCCCACCCTACACGTATTTTAGGTCCAACTGTGCTGAAAATATCCGCAAGCATATCCTGCACACAGATAAACATGAAGGCGTAAAGATGTACAACTGCCCCAAATGTGAATATGGAACCAACATCCCAGTGGAATTTCGCAATCACTTGAAAGAACTACATCCTGACATTGAGAACCCGGACTTAGCTTACCTGCATGCTGGTAAGAACATACTCAATTATACTCATTTGGAGGCACTTATATGATTGTGAAACAAAGTTCTTTTAAAGCAAAGAAGGCAGTTTTAAACTCAGTCCAGGTACCTTCAGTATCTTTCATACTTCTGTGCAACTTGCAGTAGTTTTATATGTGTGTGTTTGCAGGGCTTAATTTTATCTAGGATTTTGCCCAAAATCTGGTGGCCGGGGCCAAATCAGTTAAGAAATAGATATTTAAGCAGAATGCTGGACCAAGTATTACACATGACACCTAAGGCTAGATATGTGGTGTAATTTTCTTTCCGAAGTGGCAAGCTGTAGTCTTCCAAACACTTTGGGATTCAGCTTCCATCTTCCCCACTTTGACTAGAATTGGAAGTTCCATATCTGGAGGACTGTACAGCCCCTGATGATGCCCGAAAGCAAGAAGAAGTCCAAATGAGTTCTGCCTCCTCCTTTTCCTCCGCAAAATTTATCTTTATTTTCCTTAGATATCTTATGTTATATATAGCGAGAGAGGTAGAATCAGGTATATAATATTTTGAGAAAAATGTTTAAAATGTTCAAGATGAATTTTTAAACTAATTTTTCTGTATAGAAAATGGTTATATTCAGAATAATTGGTAGTCAATGATACTAGGATGGTGCATGTAACACCTTCCCTATGTGAGCTGCATTGGGTGCTAATTTGCTTTTGAGTCCATTTCAAAGTACTGATTATGACCTTTAGAGCTCTACATAGCATGGGGTTGGGTTACCATCTTACCGCCATTATATTAATCTGTCCCACCCAATAAGGAAGAGAAAGTATATTACAGATCCCATCAGTTAAAGAATTTTGACTGTCAGAGTCCAAGAAGAGAGCCCTCTATGCCATTGTTTCCACACTCTGGAATACTCCCCCCCCAAAAAAAAAATATAGGTGGGCCTCTGCTCTCCTGGCCCTTCGGTAGGCTTTGAAGACCTACCTCTGCTAACTTGCATGGGGCATGCAGTATGACATGCAACCCTGAGGGTGGTTAGTACCCTGAAGGTGCTCCCTCCCCCATCTTTTAATTTTTAATTTATACTCTCTTTGTCTTTGTTTGGCTTTCTTTTTACTGGTGTACCATATTTTGATATGGTTTTTATGCTTTAGCTCTAAACTTCTCAGAGTCACTCGGAGAGTGAATGTGCAGTATCTGCAAGAGAGAGAGAGAGAGAGAGAGAGAGAGAGAGAGAGTATAGATAGATAGATAGATAGATAGATAGATAGATAGATAGATAGATAGATAGATAGATAGATAGATAGATAGA
>JANHFL010004972.1:73166-87402 GCA_032468155.1 Oxyrhabdium leporinum
TTAGGAGTCCATTTGAAGTCCTCAGAGATTATAGAAGCTTAAAACTTGAAGGACTCTACTGCTGATACATTTCATGGAAAAATGTATATAAATTAATATAAATGATATTATATAAATATAAATAGTGAAGATCATTTACGTAATGAATTCCATGAAGAGTCTCGGCCTTTTTACTTACATGCTACAGAGAACACAAACGTTTATTTTGCATATCTTTATTTCGAGACTCTACTAGATATTCTTCCTTCCTAATCTAGAATTCATGGGGCTTACGCCAGTCTAGAGCTCTATATGCCTTGATAGATGAACACTGAAGTCAAAGCTATGAAGAAGTTCATATTCATTTGAATGACAGGAGACTACCCTGTCAAGCAAATAATTGTGTGCTCAGATTTTCTGTCTTTCTTGACATGAAGGGAAGTCTCTTGTCTATCATCATGAGTGTGCCTGTGATCTATGAATTACTGTTCAGACATTCATTCCATTCTAGCCTTGCAGACATTTAGATCAGTTTTCCTTGAAATACCTTGGATACTTTAGGGGAGGAAAATCTAAGGAAATTACAGAGATTATAAAACCCAGTATATGGTTTGTGTTAATTATGCAAAATTATTCATTTATTTTCATCTTTTTTTTCTTTTTCTTTTTCAAAATGCATTAACCTCATGGACTGATTTATTCAAGAAAAATATGTTCTCAAACAATTTTTTATAAGGATCGAGAGATGCATTCGAAGTCATGCTGATATCAGTATTAGTATCGTACAATCAAACTCTGAAATATTTTAAAAGTGAATAAAAAGCTCTGTCTTGAAGTGGTTTTTGCTCACTATTCAGAATGGTATTTCAGAGGAATCCAAAGTGAAGTATCTAAAAAGAATAATTTTAAGTCACCGAACGGGAAAGTATTCTACATGATAACAGTTAGGTATCCATTACAAACCAGAGTTATCTCCCATGACTTGTATTTGCATGAAATACCTTGGGAGACCTTTATTTTCATTTCCGGTGGCAAGCCCGTGCTAGCAGAGATGAACTGCAGCAGTTTTTCTTTTGCGTCTCACAATTCAGTTCTCTTCAGCACAGAGCTGGAAGAGAATGACACACATCTTGGACTACTCGAAAGCTTCTAAGAGATATTTGTCTCCTACTGCATTCAGTGAGAAGCTATAAAGTACAGGCAGTCCTCAATTAGCAACTGCTTTGCTCAGCAACCGTTCAAACTTACGATGGGGATAAGAAAGTAGATTTACAACTCGTCCTCAACTTATGGCTGTTGCAGTATCTTCACAGTCACATGATCACAATTCAGGTGCTTCCCAACTAGCATATATTTATGACAGTCACATGGTGACTATTTGCAAACCACAGCCAGCTTCTGAAAAGCAAAGTCAATGGGGAAGCCAGCGGGAAATAATAAGTCATGGTTACATGACACCATGCTTAACAACAAGTGTGATCCACTTGATTGTAGCAGAACTGATGTTGTTAAATTGGTATGGTGACATTTTGTTTCACTTATCAAGCAATGGAGTTGCCAGCCCTAATTTCAGTCGCTCAGTGAGGACTACCTGTAATTCCAAACATGTTTCTTCAATCTGCACTTTAGAATTGGATCTACAATAGCAAGTCATATAAGTGACATAAAATAATTGGAGTAATCCTGTATTAGCAGTGCATTCTAGTTGTAAGAACAATGAATGCAAAATTCAGGTCAGCAGTTTATTTCAAGGATGCGCATACAGTGCATATTCATAGGCTGCTTTTGTAAATAGTTAGAAAGTATATAGCTCAGTTCACTGGCCTTGGGCTATTAAAATTTCTGAAAATTCTGGTTTAAAGCTTAAGAGCTACAGTAGTGCTATTGTACAACAAAGAAATTATTTTTATAACTCTAGGGCAATAATGAACATTAATTTAACTATCCCAAGTTGTCAGTGCATGTTTTATTATACCTGTGGATTTCCTTCACAGCCCGACAAGGTATTCCTCCTCCCCCTCTTCCCACCCCAATTTGTATGTGCTATTAGACTAACCGCTTGTCAGGAAACAGTTGTTACTATTGCTGTTGTTTCACAGCAGAAATGTGTGCACATATTTGTGCTTATTATACATAACAAATGGAGTTTGGTTTTTAAGTAAATGCTTGCTACTGAGAATTGCCATAGCTTTTCTCTTTTCTCAAAGCAAAATGTTGATCTGTTTTCTAAAGCAGTAAAAATTGTCTTTATTCGTGTGATCTATTTTGCACGTATGGTTTTTCATTTTTTCGATACAATCAGAAACTTTTCCCCCCCCAAGTAGGATTTGTTAATTCAGGATGCTATCTGAACTACTCTTGCTTAGAGAATAAATTACCTCAGGTTAATAGCAGTAACAGTAGTATTTCATTCTGTTACTCATACTACACCATGACAGTTAAACTACTCAGAATATACAGTAGAATATTGTAAAACTTTTCTATTTTTTTACCAGGTCTAATCAGCCAACTGAGCAGATAAGACTGATGATTTCTTGGTAGTGGAAAGTGGTTTGCTAAAAGGGAAGATAACAATTCTTCTTTAACTGATTATTAATTTCTTGCTACCATTTATTAGTGAGACACTGGAGAAACTTGAGCAGTATTTCTGGAAAGTGGAATGAAGGGTAAGGTTTCCACCCTTTTTCAGCAGTCTAGAGATAATTGATTTCCCAACAACCACCAAAAAAAAACCCAGAGCAAAACCAGAAACCTCACAGTTTCCCTATTCTTTCTAGTGATGTTGCGCAAGATAGGTAGGTGGGAAAACAGGGTATTTTAGAAAGTGGAATATGTATGTGTGTGAGAGGGGGATATGTCAAATTGATCACAGAGAGAAAATGGTGCTGGTGGAAATATAATTCTGTGACTTGTGTGCTTCCCACATATGAAAGTATGAATCTAAACCACCAAAGAACACTGATATTACAGGTAGTCCTTGACTTACAGTAGTTTGTTTAGTGACCGTTCGAAGTTACAACAGCACTGAAAAAAGTGACATATGAACATTTTTCATATTTACGGCCGTTATACAGCCCCATGGTCATGTGATCAAAATTCAGAAGTTTGGCTGAAATGACTCATATTTATGACCGTTGCAGTGTCCCAGAGTCATATGATCACCTTTTGCGACCTTCTGACAAGTGAGGAAGCCAGATTCACTTAACAGCCATGTTACCAGCTTACCAACTGCAGTGATTCGCTTAAAAGAAAGGTCGTAAAATGGGGCACAACTCACTCAACAACTGGTTCTCTTAGCAACAGAGATTTTGGGCTCGATTGTGATCATAAATCAAGGACTACCTGTATTGTTAAAAATGCTGGCTCCCGTACCCTGGAAGAACGTAGATCCATTGCTGAAATGCAGGGAGCAGAGCTTTTACCATCTTGGCCAAGTCATGCAATTTTGACAATAATGAAGTCACTGTTATAGTTATCTTAGAAGCAGGGAATGCTAGCTGGAATCCTGAATTGTCTCAATATTACCTGGGTTTCTCACTGAGTGGGGACTTAAATTCCACCTTTGCTCTTTAACCATCATGTGTGTGCCATCACTTACAGTACAAGTTGATAGTATTCCATGTAAATCAGAATAAGTGATCCATACACTACATACTTTCTTCATTTAATATTATTAGCTACCCTTACCAAACACTTAGATGACAGGTAATAGATGACAAAAGCGTAGCATATTCAGAGGTATTAAATTTAACAGTACACAGTTAAGTATTGACAAAGATATTTTTGAAAAAAATATTTTCTTCCTTTCCTGATACAACCCTGAGTCATAAATCTTTAAATGTTTTCTATTCTTACATTAGAGGATGGAATGAGCCACTCATTCTCTCATCCCAACCCACCTCATAGGGTTGTTGTAGAGAAAACAGGAGAAGGAAAGAATATTAGGTTACAGAAATAGATGGTGATTTCTGTTATTGAGTTGAATGGCAGATTTTAAGGAGTTGCAATGAAAGTATAGTTTGCCAGAAAAAAAATGCAGACTAGAAATATTTTCAGTTAAATTACCTTTTGACATCTGTATATGAGTTGGCAGCCACAAGTGCTTCAGAATCCAACTATTTAATATGTTATTTATAAAGTAAGTACCCTGTAATAGCTATTTATAAACAGATGTTCAAATGTACAAAATGAGATATTGCATAGTAATGGAAAAAGGAAAAAGGATGTCAAATACATAAGCGTCAGTGAAAGATGATTTGGCCATCATTGTGTCATACAAACATAAATCTAAAACTGTAATTCAACAAAATATTATCTTAAATACTTTAAATGTTTTGGATACTCACATGTTTTTTAGGAAAATTGGTAACTTGTAAAAATTGGAGTTGTGCTCAAAATGCAAGATTGGTTCAAATGATGTAGTAATCTTTTTTCACATGTCGATTTTGTACTGAATTAATCATTAGTTTTTGTAGATGCTTGTATCTTGTGTTATATACTACTAATAAACTAACAATAATTGCAGCAAAAGTGAAGAACATCCCTTTTCCATTTCATATAGGGCTGTAAAGAATTGATCTGTATTTCTGTATGAACACCTATAGGAACAAGTAGTCCTATTTGCATGATGTTAAGACATCAATATATATCTTTAACTTCCATTTGCTCCTGTTTTAAATAGATTGATTTAAATCTAATCTTTTTTGATGCATGAGAAGAACACAATACCACTTTTTGTTTGTTTAGGACAGAGGTCTCCAAATTTGACAACTTTAAGAGTTGTGGACTTTAACACCCAGAATTCCCAGAGTTGCCAAGTTGGAAACCCTTGGTTTAGGATATAAGTTATGTGCCTAAGTTCTTCAGGCTCACCCCATTTTTTCATAATAGGACAAATAGAGTGATGGAAAGTAGCAGTGGCAGTTATCTCAGGTACTTATTTATTTATTTATTTATCAGTTTCTGAAGCTTCCCAATTTACATGCAGCTCTAAGTGTTGCATTCAGATAAAACAAAGAAATAAAACATGTTATGCCTGAGGCAAAAGCAATTATAAACAACCAAGTCATGTATAAAAACCTTCTGACATGAAGCCCTGCGGAGGGAAACCA
Organism: Oxyrhabdium leporinum; assembly: GCA_032468155.1. Taxonomy (NCBI): domain Eukaryota; kingdom Metazoa; phylum Chordata; class Lepidosauria; order Squamata; family Cyclocoridae; genus Oxyrhabdium; species Oxyrhabdium leporinum. The sequence continues at coordinate 78,257 of JANHFL010004972.1, forward strand.
GATCTTGAGTCTTCCGAAGGGCTGCTGGGTCAGGGTCATCTGAATCTTAGCCAGAATACTGTTCCATAGGGCAGAAACTATGACAGAGAAAGGACATTTCCTAGGTCCCACCAGATGAAATTGCTTCATTGACAGGTCCCAGCACATGCTCCCTCTGTCAGATCTTATCGGACAAGCAGAAGTAATTGGAGACAGGCAGTCCCAGCAGTTACAAGCCTTCTTTGCCAGGAAACAGTTGATATAGGTCAAAATCAGCACCTTGAACTGTACCAAGGAGCATATTGGTAAACCATATAGCTCATGAAGACATGGTGACACATGAGCATACCAAGGTGCGCTTATAACTTCTCATGCCACTGCATTCTGTAGCTTCTGAAGAGCCGTCAAGACAGCCTCATGTAGTATGTTTTGCAGTGATTCAGACAGAAGATGAGGTAGACTTGAATGACTGTGAAGATACAAGTGAAAATCTCCTACGTAAAAGTGGTCCGTAATTATGACACCATCACTAATTGCATTTCTGTTCATATTCTTGCTGTCTAAAGCCAATGTCGATATAATTCCATTGGCTGCCTTACATTAACCATATAACAGATTCAAAGCCAAATGGATAAAGTTTGGGTGTCATGTTTTCAAAACCTTTCTCACCAACGAAGCTGCTAAATGCAAATCAGCATGCCAAGAAGATGAACCTTTTGCCTCTAGTACATCCTCTCTCCAATTCAAATCCATCATGAATTCTAAGAATGGAAAAAAAAACACCTGCCAATTCTGCTCGGAATCACCCTTCAACTAATAAGCAAATAAGAGAGAATAACAAGGTCAGAGCAAATCAAAGATGGAGTCAAACATTGACATAATAATTTGCTCCTTCCCTGTGGATTTTTTTTATCAATCCCACCAGATTAAAAAAAACAAAACCCTAGAGGATTCCTTTGAAAGAAACTCATCTACTAGCTATAAGTTTAATTGTCTGCAAAATTGATTGAACTCAGAAAATAAAGAAAGAGAGAAAAAGTATCAAGTCCAGCTCTTACTCTCCTCAGTTTTTTATAAAGGTGATTGCACTTTTCATGTCAACAGTACAGAAAGTTTAGTATTGAGGCAGTGAGAGAAAAAAGTCCAAGAGCAAATTTCTATTGCATACAAATATTTTTTTCACTGGTTTTATTTTCAAACCTGAGGGATTCTGAGTAACTGCTTAACTTACTGCGCCTGTGTATGGTTTGCCAATTGCACAGTGGCAGATAGGACAGCGCTCCAGAGGGTTAATGTCATTGCCCAGAGAATCATTGGTTGCCCTCTCCCCTCTTTGGAAGAACTTTATAGCTCTTGCTGCCTTAAGAAAGTTCAAAACATTCTTAAAAATCCATCTCATCCTGGGCACCCTTTTTTTGAACTATTACCATCTGGCAAGACAGTACAGGATAATAAAAACAAGGACAAATAGGCTGAAAAACAGCTTCTATTCCAGAGCAGTAACTATATTGAATTCTACTGTATGGTGCAATATTAACGCAATATCAGGGATTTTCAATTCAATTGTATGCGAAGAATGTGTGTTTGTATTTTATTTTTGATAGTTATAATGTACACTGAAGATGAAGACTTAATTTCTTTGTACGAGGTGCAATGACAATAAGGTAAACTAACTAACTAACTAACTAATAGCACTTAGACTTATATAGCACTTCACATTGCTTTACAGCCCTCTCTAAGCGGTTTACAGAGTCAGCGTATTGCCCCCAACAATAAGGATTCTCATTTTACTGACCTCAGAAGGATGGAAGGCTGAGTCAACCATGAGCTGGTGAAGATTGAACCTCTGGCAGTCTTCAGAATTAACCTGCAATACTGCATTCTAGCTACTGCATCATCATGGTTCCTGATAATTGATCTTCACCAATAAATTCAAATAATAGTTTATTTGTATTCTTCAATTATATTCAGGGACTCAATATGTTTCTTGCCTGTCCTAAAGAGATGTATTTGGAAATATCCCAATTTCACTAAGCATACTCATCTCATGTATATTTTAATTGTATTCTCTAAAAGAAGAGTGAAATTTTCTTTCCTTTAAGTGCCCATCGTAACTACATTTTGAGAGCATCATTTTATTAAATTACCAGTTTGCATGCTGGCTGCTACTCCCATTTAATTTCCATATAAACATAAGATCTGTGCTGCAGCAGATTAAGAATTGTCATAGTCCACTATTTTGTTCCCACAGCAATTAACCAGGCACAGAGCATAAATGCTACAGAGGCTTGCTGTTCAGAAACAAAATTATAAAGTTTTTATTTTAATTGGAGAATTTAAGAAACATGATAAGAAACAAATAAAAACAGTGTAATAGTTATAATACAAACCAAAAAGGTAAAAAAATTAAATATTACAAAATAGACAGGAATAGATTCTTATTAGTATACAACTAATGTAGTCCTTTACTATGTTACTAAAACTAGACGATGAATGATGAATTTGTGTAGTCTTCTCTTAAAGACATTCAGATCATCTGTCACAAGTGTATAGTGTATAGTGTATTGTTGTCGTTAACTCCATTGTTTAACCTCAACTTATGTGAAGAAGTATTTTGTTTTTATCTAATCTATAACTTCTAACTTTCAATTTTACTGGATGACCTCAGATTCAGTTACTCTGAAAAAGGGGAAGCGGATAAACTTTTCATACCTGGTTAATCTTATCTGTCTCTATTATACTGTCCTCTTTTCCTTTCCTTTTAATTTAATTTAATTTATAAAGTTTTTTATATTGTACAGAACCTTTCATCACAAGGGAATTATTTCAGCGGCCTAATAATTTTGTTGTCTTTTCTAGATGTAACTTATCCTTCCTGAAGTTAGGCAAACAAAACTCTACATAGTAATCTAAGCATAGCTATGTTATTATTTTGTATGTGTATTAAATTAACAGTTTTGGGTTCTACAGCTCTAACATATTCTCTAACATAGCTTTTTTACTGAATTATTCATTAGACAAGAAGACTGTGATGTGGTATTTACCACATTAAATCTGTTCAGCATACAGGTGGTAACAGGTCCTTACATTAAGTTACATTTAATCCCATTTGTCATTTTAATCTTTTCATTTTAGAAAGATTCTCTTCCTTGTCACTTCTTAATTTATTCCTTCTAAGTAATCTGGTGTCATCAAAAAAAATATCCATCTTTCTATAATGGCTAATTCTGATCCCCCTGTTCTAATTTCTCAAATATTGATAGCAATTTGTAATTTTTTAAACCATCTATTTATTTTCCAGTATGATTCAGTAAATACAAAGTGAATGGGCATATATAAATGCAGTTAAGAGTTCTATTTGCTGCTTTAATCGCTGCAATATTTCTGTCAAATAAAATGTTCTTTCTTAATTAGGGCTCACTTTACCTTCCAATAGATTTTTATGTTAGACTTATGCTGGCAGGTCCTGTTTTTTTTTATCCCTCAGTTAAATCTTCAAGCACATAAACCTCAACCTGTTTCACAGTAGAAGAGTATATATCATCTTTTAAATTTTGTCTATGATTTTAGACAAAAAATGCATTTGAGATTGTAGAACATTTACTGCATATGTTAAAGTCAACAACCGTCTTGTAAATATTCCCTTTTTATAAGTTATTATCTCTGACTATATCTCTTAATTTGATTTTCTTGTGACCTTTCTTTTTTACTAATTTTTTACTAACTACTAACGCTCCCTCCCCAATTTATTTATCGCATTTGTATACTGCTATATTCTCAATAGATTCTTAGCAGTTTACAACACAAGAACAACATCACAAAAAACCTTTAAAGGTTAACCTTTAACCTTTATCCATTGTACAAATATACAAATCCATGAACTTGCATGGAGGTATCTACAGGTACAGTCTTAATTTAGTGGCCAACATTGGGGCTGGTAACTTGGTCATTAAGCGAAGAGGTCATCAAATGAAATATCACAATTTTACGATCTTACTTCAGCTCTCCTTTGCTTTTTCAGACTGGCAAAGCTTGTAAACGAAAGGACTGGTTGCAAAGTTACTTTTTCATCACCATCATAAAACAGTCATTAAATGAGACAGTCACTATCCGTATGCAAATTTAATGCTGCATGCATAACCTTAATTGATGTAAGTATTAATGTAAACACACATCAATCTTCGGGGTAAACTTATTAATGTACCTATTAGAGTTTGACTGCGAATATATACATCCCAGAAAATGTAACTACATGAAATAGCGAGGTTGACGTAGGAAGGATTGGATGTTATGGAACAGCATGAAAATGGATGTCATACTTGGAGGAATAGAAAAATGCAAAAGGCTACAATTAATGCAAAAGAAACAGAATTCAAAATCAGTTCCAACATATCCATAAAGTACAGCATTACTTACGATTCTTACAATATTTCTAAATTACCATAAACAAAATTAAGTCATAATTCATTTTATGATTTTCATCATGATGGCTCTTAAATATGCAATCGCCATTAGCTACAGGATTAATGTCCCATCTACTTAGATATACCATTTTATGAATATTAATACTTTAATAATTCTACTTTTGCTCACATCCTGAAGTTGTTCAGAAGCACTTTGCTAGAGCATTAATTATTAGAAAGTACCTACTAGGGTCAAAGTAGGCATATCTGCATACAAAATAGAATGCAGTAATGCAATAGATTAAGAAGCCTGAAACAGGCTAAATCACTCTTAAAAGATTGCTTCTCCCTGAGCACAATAATTGGGTCTTACTATCATCGTCTAAGGTCCTTTTTCAGATAGTCCTGCTATCTGCTAGTTCCAGAAAGAGGTCCTTTTCTATACAAATGCCCACCATGGAATATCATACCAGAGAGACATTCCTGGCATTTTATTATGATTATTTCAATGCCAGATGAAAGATGTTAAACAAGGTAAGGAAATTGTGCAAATCATGGCTTCGGGAATTCTTCCAGCCCCTTAAAAATGGCTCTGCTCCAGGTCACATGATTGGGAAGGATGAGAGAATGGAAAGTCAGCAGTGTTCCAGGTTAGTACCTAAGGGACCGTGGTAATAATGCCTTTGGATTTCCTTTTAAATTTATTTTATTGATTTACATCCTGCCTTTATTGTTTTTATAAATAACTCAAGGAGGCAAGCATACTTAATACTACTTCCTCTTCCTATTTTCCCCACAACAACCCTGTGAGGTTGGTTGGGCTGAGAGAGAAAGTGACTAGCCCAAAGTCAACTTTCTTCTCAGCCCCTAGCTGGAAATGATCTAGCTCTAATTCAGTTTTTTTTTCTTTTTTTTTGCAAGCTGCCCCTTCCACTCATTTGGTTCTCTTCTGGTCAGTTTCACAGTAATTCTACTGACCTACAGATGGAAAGAAGCCCAAGACTTATCCATTCATATCAGCAGGTATCGTATTGCATCATATTATATCATATCTCAGATCATGTGACTCTGCTTGGATGCTGTCTCTGGGAGCTCACAATAAAAGCATGATAAAACACAATACAATACAAAATGAAAAAGATAAAAATCTAGCCATTATGCATGCATGTGCGCACACACAAAGGTGTACAAAATTCATTCAACAAAGAGCTCCATCCACCTATCCCAAGGGTTGAGAGAATAGCCAGATCTTGAAGACATTTTGGAATGCCATTAGAATTGGAGTCACATGGATCTCGGGGTGGGGAAAGGGGAGACCTTATCCCAGAGGACAGGTCGTGTGGAGGGAAGAAACACTTCCTGGATCCGGATAGATGGCACTGTTTAATCAAATGGATGTAAAGCACACCAACTTTTGTCACTTATACCACTGGGAAGAAACCACAGACATAAGTAATCCCACAAATAACTCTGGTTTAGCCACTTAGAGATAATATGCTCCAAGGCCCCAGCTACGTATTCCAAGTAGCAAATTCTTTCCACTATTTTCCATACAAATATATGGAAAAATAAAAAAAAGGAATCTTGGGATTACCAATCCTACTGTAAATATTTTCCATATATTTGTAATTAAGATTTGGGAACATTTTATTTCCTCTTTCTGTTTCAACTGATTTTTAATATATTATTTTGTAGGAAGTGGTTTTTATTTTATAATTTATGAAGCTAAATTTTTGTTCCTGAATAGCATAAAAATATCATAAATTTCAAAAATGGACTATACAAAAAAATGGATTCAAATCCACCCATTAAGCAAATTGATTAAATCAACCATTTCTCTTTAATATTACTTAAAAAATGTCTGTCTCCTGAAGAGTGCAGAGATGCTCAGAGTTCAGCACATAATAAAGTGATATCTCAATGCTGAAGACATCTCTTAGATTTTCCTACTTAGCTGCTCACACACAAGTCCTATTTGGTGCTGTGCATTCTACTGAAGGCATTTGAAAACTGAGATGTATGAAGCTTCACTATCCATGAACATATTGTTCCATAATCTATGTATGATGTATATTTCATCATACAAGAACACACTTTTAATCAAGAATATCTAAGATCATACTCGTTTTTCATAGAAAGTATGATTCAGCCAAAATGGAATTTAAAAAAAAAAAAATGTTGGATTCTAGTGGTCACATACACAGTTTTCTTATTCAAGGCAATGGAAATCGTATATATTCAGTCCTGACTTAATTATGTTTATTGCCTGGAAATCATCAGCTATTTCTTCTTCAAGGCAACTGAACTATCATCTTGCAATTATATATTGTTAGCTACTGCGATTGCTTATGTTTTATATGCTTATATGTTCCAATTTTAATTCAAATGTGGTGGATTTAGTTTATACTGTCTCTTAGAAAATGCCTATAAAACAAGTTCTTCAAAACTGCAACAGGATATAAATGTAATAAATGAATATTTGTTCCATGTGCCTAAAACAAAGCCTCTTTATTCAAAATGAAATAAATGCACACAAAAAAAGAATGTGGTTTATTTATTTAATTTTATTTTAACATATTGGATTAACAGAGCACCTGTCGCTGTTCAGTAAACCATGATGAAAACAAACCTGGATTAGCATGCTGAATAAGTCCAGACAAAGAAGATATTTCCCTTGTTTTCTTCTTGCATTGTTCATGTATAATGCATTCATACATTAATTACAAACACAGTAAAATCAGAAATTCAGTTTTGCTTAGGGGTTATCAGGAGACAGTACATAACTGAACTTCCACCTGCTATTCTTGGCCCCAGCAGATTTTCCATCTGGTTGGCAAAGCCTTCAGGATTCTTTAAATTATAATTTCAGTTCCTCTATTATTAGCTTTAATAAAATCAAAGTAATTGGATACCCTGCTCCATTCCATTGGAAACGGCAATTAATTTTGCTTGATACAATCCAATCCAATATTTGAATAACGAGAACAACCAAGGATTCTTGGAACTTGATGAAAACACAGTTAGGACATTCTTACTGGAAGCATCAAGATTCACTCAGTGGATAAAATTAATTGTCCAGACAGAGTAGAAAAGAGGACAAAACAAATGCCTGGTTTTCTTCATCGTTGTTTTAGAAGGTATAAGGCGATAGGCCATGAAAGTCCTGTCTGTGCCACAAAATCCTATTATTCTCCTTTATTTACTTTTCTGAAGCATGGCCTCCAACTCTAGGGAGAAAAAACTATGGATGTTTCCAACAATCCTGGCGCAGAAAAGTCAATGCATATGAAAATTGTGCAGTGCGTATTTAAGTTATGCAAGGTATCTATTGTTTTGACACGGGTGCCACTGAATAAACACTCTGAAGTACCTTGATTGAGAGAAACATCCTTTACCTTGCTTAGCTTGCATGTGGAGAATACAACCCTAAGGAGGCAAGCCAGTCAAAGCAGATTGGCCCAATCTCAACATTTCTTATTAAAGGATTAAGGTAGAATGAATATACTGGAATCACAATTTATAACATCAGAGGCATGGGCTTCCAGATGTGAACAAGTGCTAGAGGACAGTCCAAATGCTGGGAGATGGGGTGAATCACAAGCTCCTTCAAATAGAAAACCAATCATAACTTTAGCTGAGCTTCACCTTTGCGAACAGAACACTTGTTTTCTTATCAAAAATGCCTTAGCTCCCAAAAGCATCTGAAGTGTCTCTGAACTGATGAACAGCCCTTGAATACAGGTGCCAGTGTTTTCTAAAATTAAAACATGCTTTTCAGATTTCAATTTCTTTTAAAAATAACTGATTAGACTGAATAGATTCTGAATTCTACTAACCGCTTCATGGGAGTTTTGTTTGGGAGTTTTGTTTCTGCAGGTTTTTACCAAAAGAGATATTCCCCAAACCCCATCCCAGTTCTGGGAGTGTTGAAATAAGCATCTATCTCAGTTCTGAAGCAAGCAAACAAAAGTGAGACACCATTAAAATGGAAAAGTATTTACCTCACTGTGTTTGAAATTAAAAAAAAATTTCTTTATCAGATGATAGACAGCTTTTGCTCTTTTTCTTTCAAACACCGCATGATTGCAAAGAAACAACTTATTTGTTCAATCACAGAGAAAAAGGAGACCCTGGAATATATTATGCTTCTTTCAAATGTAAAAAAGACACCCTATCAACTCTTTTTAATGTATTGTTAAGATTCTAAGAAAGTAAGACATAAAGATGATGGTACAGCGTTTTAAGATTTATTTCCAAAAGGGTTGTGTACCCAAAAGTTACTTTTGGTCACCATGCTAAGTTATAATTTAATGCTAAAAAAATGAATGGCCTTCCAGATATTGCTGTATTATGACTTCCAACATCTCCCATTCCTGTCCAAAACATCTGGGTTTGTTGAAAGTTATGGTTCTATAAGTTCCATGTCCTCATTTAACACTGTAAAAGTGAACCATGAGGAATGGAAGGATCACATATTATTTTCTTTTCTACTCCTCCCATTTTCACAACTCTTGTAATTTGAATTAAGTGAGTTTATAAGGTTTTCTAGACCTGGCAAGATACAATGAATCTGATTTTTTTTTTGTCTTTTAATGATGCCGTAATCCCTTGTATCGGCGTGGAGTTGGGGCAACTGAACAGAGCTCAGTGTTTACTGGCTGGATGCCCTTCTTGTCGCCAATGCAGAGTTCGCAGCTGATATTCATTCATTGTGCCCAGAGAGAGAAATACCTGCCCTACCTAGGATCGAACTCACAGCCTTCT
>JANHFL010004972.1:93095-106340 GCA_032468155.1 Oxyrhabdium leporinum
ACTCCCCCCAATCATCCCCCCTCCCCCCAAATAATAGTTATCTTAATAAAGTCAACAAAGATACCTGGCTTAACTAAGCTCTAGATGCATGAACAGAATATTCTGAATAATACTGCAGGCTACAATACATGGATTTGGGAAATAGCAAATGTATTTATAATTACATCAATAAATAGAAAAGATAGTAGACTTGTTTCTTATGGGAAATGGTATATATACAAATAATACCTTACTTATGCAAAAGGGATATCCTCAGTTTAAAGCAATATCCTGTCTCCCATCCAGGAAGATTAATCTAAAACAACAACCCTTACTTATGTCTATTTCCATATTCTCAGTTCATCCTAGACAGCATTCCCTTTTAAACAAATATATTATTTTGGATAAGATCTTTCTTTTAGGTAAATTCAGTAATAGTATTTTAAAAGACACTACCTCAGATATGTTTATATGAAAGCAGCTGACATGCTACTTGTTATAGATATATTTTAATTTAAGTGTCCCAGTCTCTGCTTGTTGTAAATGCCTGCTTATCAATGCAGATAATTCCATTTGTTGTAGAATACATTAAGAAATCCATATCTTTAAGTCTGGGAATTCTGTTAGCTAAGATTGTGATATGGAAAGATATCATTGTACAAGAGAATCTATATGTGTTGTCAGAGAGAATAATGTCTTATTTGTCCTTTCCCTTATTTTATGCTTGGATTACACAAATATTCTAATGATATAATATAAAGTAAAAGAGAAGAAACTATAAGATCACTGCACAAAGATGAGAATTTCATTGCTACAAATAGTAAGTTTTCACTTTGGGCCTTAATTTGCTGACAGATACCTTCTGATTTTTATGTCACTATTGAAAAAAATAGCAAATGATAGAAACTTGTATGCACTTTGCTTTTCATAAAGTTGTGATTCATGAAGAATATTTGTTGTATAAAAAGTATTTACAACTACAATCTTGCTCTAAGGATACACTGTTTGTAGGAAAAGAAGAGGCAGAACTTGGGGGCAAAGTCAAGAGAGGAATCAGTCTGGAGTCTTTATGTTGCCACAAGCAATCCAATTGCAGGCCCCATTGAATTCTGTTGACTCTTATCTAGTCACAATTTAGTGCTGACCATTAGTTGGCTAGATTCTTGCAATCTAGACTTGAGCGATAAATTTTCTTAACTGGAACTTAATATGTGGTCCTGATTCTTTGCCCTAACAGTTGTACCTCGCAACACAATCCTTTATATGCTTACTCAGAAGGAAGCCTCAATGAATTATGATGTAATTATTTCAGATAAAAACATATAACATTACAGTTTACAAGAAAGTAATCGCCACAGATCTATTGTACATCAAATTCTTGGGCACTAGTAAGAATAGATGTTTGTTGTTGATGAAATATGACACCCGCGATGGAATCAGGTCACGTTTAAAACTGGAATCAATTACCAAATGTCTATGGAATAGCAAGAGTGATATATGATCTCTTCCTGGCATTTTTGTAGCATATATGTGAATATGTAGTATAGCATATAGTACAGCATGGCAAATTCTATGTCTATACTGCATGTTCACACTAATTGCATATTACTTGCAAAATACATTGCTTAAGCAACCTATACTATGTATAATAAATTCATTTCCTCAACACACTCTCAACATAACACATGCAATTTACAAAAATGACAAGCAAGGGTGGTACATTTCTCAATGTGAATCAACCAGTCCTTCGTTTCTTGCAAATTAGGCATAAGAAAGCCAACAGTTTACATGTACTTGAAGAAGGGAGCATTTTAATCCCATGATTCATGAAAATAGGAAAGTAATAATTTAAGTACCATGTGAAAGGTATACCTCAGAGTTGTCAGCTGATCCTAGGGATACCTTCACTATTTGGGGGTTGCTACCTTTGGCTATATAATTGCTCTTAGAAAGGAAGAGGGGTTGCTTGTATAATGACATGGATCGTCTTTGGCAGCGTCAAACTGAAGCATCAGTCAGTCCATCTGGGTAAAATCACAAGCTGACTCCGATATTGCTAAATATTTATACTGTCAAATACACACAGACATCCAGATGAAAAGAGGCATTCATTAGGAATTCTCCAGCTTGTCAGTTTAAAGATGTAGATTAGAGCGAAACCTCCCACTATGGTACTGAGCGCTCAGGAAAAGTCTATATTTAGCCCTTCCAAGCAATAAATATCATCATATTGCCTCGTTTAGGTAAATAGAGAATAAATATTGTCAAGATGATCCTAGAGATAATGTAAACAGATCCCTGTTCAGAGTCTGTGTTACCAGGGTAAGTTCCAGGAGATTGAAATGCTGATGATGCTTTCTGGTTTAACCCTTTTCTGCTAATCACAGCCCCCTCCCCTTTTGGAGAGAGCAGACAGATTTTGTTCTCAACAGATCAGGGCAATAGTACAAAAAAAAAAGCATGCATGTCTGTGCCTCTCTGTGTGTGTGTGTGTGTGTGTGTGTGTGTGTGTACGTGCGCACGCACGTGTATTTTAAGTGAGTTGATTTTGTGTTATAAGTAAATTACTGCATTATGCTAATTAGTGGTTTGCCTTTAATATTTTTTTGGCATCGCTACAGGCTGCTGCTGGTTGGAAAATAAAGATATCTATAGCAACACTGCGATTCAGTCTGCAGCTTAAGATGGAAACTGACAAAGGCCATCAATCAAAGGAGAACATTATAGTTCTCAGATTAAGACATGATTTCAGCATTTTACCAAATTAAAATACACATTGAAATACATTTTACTAGCCCACGTTTTCTCTATTATTATACAAACACTTTGGTAGGAAAGTATTTGCTATCCCATTGAACGTAAATTCACAGAAGTATTTTAATTTTTGAAAAGCCATATTTTAATTCATAAGAGTGGGTCCAGTTTTAGTTTTGTAAATCTGGGCTGTGTTGCATGCATGGTCACTCATACAAATATTTATACAAACATACTGTACATAGATAACACACATTGCCCACAAGAAAATGAGCGCCAGTACAGGAATTAGTTGATATACTAGGTGATTTTGTTTAGATTAATAATTAACATTTCACTTTATAACTAAATATCCATAATTAATCAGCAAATCATAATGTGAAGACTAATTAAGTTCCAACTCAAATCTTAACTGAAAATCCATATCTCTATCCAACATCATTAATTACTCTAGTAATCAAAGTTATCCCTCCTGGGATTTGACATAAAGCTTTGTAGGTTTATAAACTAAGCTATTATCTGAACAATATTTTGAAAGTAGCTTTAAATCCCATTAGAGATAACTGAAGTGTTGTATTTGATGTTTAAACAAATTTTAACTGTATTGAAATACACTTTCCATCCCTGCTGTGGTTTTCTCTATTGCTTTACAATTATAGTTATCAGTGTAGATACTGTAATGAATTATGATAGTATATAAGGGCCAAAGACAATGAAAAATATCAGATGTTGGATTGTTTTAAACAAAACAAACAAACAGAAAACCCCCACAGAACAACTCAGTCAACACTAAACTATAGCAGAAGAAACAAAAAGAACATTTTTTAAAAGTACATGTGAACAAGATTAAAGTAGCAAGAACATCACAGATGTGGCATGTGAAATACATTCACTTTAATTTTGCAACATCTTGAGAAGTATGAAAGATTTTGGTATCATAAGCATAGACCTCAATACTGGATCATAAGCAGAGATCTTGAATTGCTTTTCATTAAAATGTAAAAAGTTAAAACAGACATCTTTCAATACGTTTGGCATCAGAACTTCTAGAATACATCATCTGATATGACAGCTGTAAAATTCTAAACAATGTTTACTTCAAGAAACTCTTGGCTTATTTGAGGCTGTTAACTTAAAGCATGTATCTGGGGTTATTGGGTGACAATCAAAAACTCATAGGAATTCAGCTAATGGGTTATGATCTGAAACTGTTTCTAATAGCCAACTAGACAGTTCTTAATATGAAGATTTCTATAATTTTGTTGTCAGTTTGTGAAGTACTCCAGTGCTAATTATTTAACACAATTATGTTTTCCTAATAACAAAGAAGTAATGGTGAATTAAGAAGGCTTACCTTTGGATCTTTAGACAACAAGTTAACAATTTAAAGGTACTTGCCATTAAGCAATAACATTTTCTTTTATTCCTCGGAATTCTAATTATTGAAGATGCTTGTCTTTTCACTTTATTTCTTCAACTTCTTGTCAGTTTACACTGTGGAATGAACTAACATTTTCTTGGTCCAAGGTTTATGCCCAATAACTCCCATAGACTCATTTCATTTGGTTATTCAAAAACCATAATTAGTGTGGTAATTAACAAGTGAATTCTTCAAAGGGAGACTCCTGGAATCATGGGACATTGCCCCTCATACTTACTGATGTATGAATGATAAGAGACTTAGGTTGAGGTGACAACAGGATTTGGATTATAGCACATTAACTGAGCTGCAGGGAAATTCAGATAGGCCCTTGGTCCACAGAGCCTTTTTATTTTTGAAGAAAAAAAAAGTAATTATCCACACTGTTTTTATAATGCATCTAGGTGTTATCCAGCACTTGCAGCTGTCAAATCATTTGTTTTAAAACGCCTTTTTATAACTTAACTTTTGAGTTTTGCACATTATTTCTTAACCAATTACAGAGCCAAGGTGCCAAGATGTTTAAAAAAAATAATCTCCAGAATCACAACACAGAGAAGGGAAGAAAAATGCGGGGAGGGAGAAATAGAGGAAAATAAAAGAAGTGTCATTGTGACAATTGATTTCAGACAATTTGATGGCAATTTTGGAGTTGATGTGGTTTAGAGTCTTAAAATTGGAGATATAAAGAAAAGCCCCATTCTTGTTCAATCCCCTTGAGGATAGAGGTTCTCTACACACACACACACACACACACACACCCTCTGTGTTCCACATTTCAAATAAGATGAATTTGTGACATTTTTCAAGTCAGAGTGAGTTATGCATTTGAAAAATGAATGTTGTTGGCACCTTTGGTGGTCCTTTGATATACCTGTAGCTTATGTCTACAATAATGTGAACTGAAACACTAGTTCTGTCTGTATTATTTGAACTGTTCTTTTAAATTCCCGTAATTAGTGGATCTTTTTAAATCTGCAACCTCCCCTCTCCCCCCTCTTCACAAAAGAGGGCCCCACAGAATGTTCTTACGATTAGACAAAAGTGGTCCATAGGACATGTGTTTATCAGCCCAGGAGGCCTTTTGAAAAATCCCTGAAGTTGTTTTAACTCTTTTGTCCCTCCCATTAATGAGAAAGCAGCTGTACAAGTCATCTCAAAGGCAGGTGACCTTATGCCAGTCCCATCCTATAAACTCTGCTCCTTTAAAAAAAAAAAAAAGACTTCTGGAAGGCAGGGTGAAGAAGTAAATGCCTTAATCTGTAACTTTCTACATTGTGAAGACTTTTTAGTGTTAATTACTACCAAAAATAACCTGTCGCCCAGGTCCTAATGCCAGCTGAATTACTATAGGAATTCTAGTCTGCAGATATTTAAATGAAAGTAGATTTGGTTGTGTTATAAAAATTCAGAAACTGAGAAAATACTTTCATGCTATGTTGTACATGTACATAATAATAAATATGTGCACCGGTCATTATATTTATAACTGAACCATGCAGCAGTGTTAATTGACAGGAAATTATATACATGAGTATATAAGAGGTAGAGGTCAGATCCTAGTGTGAAGTTGCAGTTTGTGTCTGAGTAGACTTGTCCTCTGGAACTCTCCTGCCTCTTCCAATGCAGACTGACTGAGAGTTTGTTTCTGCTTGATGTAGCAGAAGATAATTGAGCAATTATACTCAACACAAGGTGTGGTTATCACAGGATAATCACACTACTATCCCTTATGAGTTATTCATACAGGTGCTTAGAAGTGTTCATCTTCTATTCTTTAAAGTGATGCTTTATGCCATTCAGGATAAAGGACTTTCAATACTGTCCTTTGAAATTCCATAATCGGTGCAATTAGTACATATTTTAAACTATGGAGTAATCACATTAATCCTTCCTTATCAATATGCACATTTTCAGAAGCCTTGAAAGTATGATTCTAATTTATGAATAACAGTTCTGAATTCACCTCATAATTCACAGGTGTGACCTCACTGAACATTGTAATTAATGGGTGTTATGTCATCTCCAGCAGTTATGAGATTTTTCAAAGTTTTTAATTGCTTTTCAGTGGAAGCCATTTGAGCGATGCTGTGAATACAATTGTCTTCTGGGAGCTGTATAATCAGAATAGAGCCAGTCCTAGACATTTCCATCAAGAATCTTACGTAATTTGTAGCTAAGATCACAGTTGTGATGATCCATTTCATGAAGTAACCTATATACATGCATTTTTCTTAGTCCTGCCATTATGCCCTCTGTGTTCAAAGCATACTGCATAAACACTATGTAGTATTAAAACAGAATGTAGAAGCATTTTCAAATTGTCAAAGTAGAAATAAAAGCATAACGTAATAGGGTGGTTTTTTTTTCCAAATGATTACATGATACATTACCCAGGGCAATATATAAATAAGAATGGAGTGACAATGATACTCAAAAAGAGCATCACTAAATATGAATTCAACTATATCGCAATAATAAAATGTCTTAGTTCAGAAAACTATTAGAAGTCAATAAGATCAGTGTTACAGAGTGAGTGTTTCTACTACAGAGAATGGAATTAAGATGTTAAGAAATTCTCTAGCAAATTGCAATAGGTGCTAGACAAAATTTCAAAACAGAGCATAGTATTAATAATAGGTGATTCAATTCAAAGGTTGAAGAAACTGAAGAATTTGCAGTCACTAGAAGATTTATACATTGGTTAGTTTTATATCCCGCCTTTTTCCAAAAACATAAGACAACTTACATGTCACTCCCACTTTGATTAATTGGTTTAATCAATGTATTTGGATGTCCAACTTGCAGATTATGACTCTGAGAGGCCAACATGAGATTAGAACAAAAAATATTAATGAGCAAGACTATCCCACAGATGAATGTCCACGTTATCAGATCTCATGGATTGAACTAAATCAGTTGGAGACAGTCCCACAGTTTTGTGTCACTTCCAATTTTATCTCTACAACTAGATAGGATTGACAGATAATAATTAGCCCAAAATTAGTTTCTAAGGCTGAAGTGAATTTGAACATGAGTCTCTTTGGCCTTGGTTCATGCCTTTGTTCCAACTTCGGTTGGAATGAACCAATAGATATGAACTGGAGAAAGCACAGAATTATGAAAGTAATAGATACAGCACACTCAATATGTTTTTAAAGAACAAGAAATGATGGAAAGAAATAGGAGAACTATAAATTACTGATTACAGCAAGCTTTATACCTGTGTAAATAATGTTAGAATGTAGTCCATATTAAGGGTTAATAGAATTACCAGAATACCATGTTCTTCTGAGGAATCTTCACAAAGAACGAGAAGCAACTATCCCCATATCAATTGGCCTTATAATGCAAATGTTTATTTATATATTATAAAAAAGACAGGATAGGAACAGATGATAACTGGAATAAAAACTCAAAGTAAAAATACTAAATATTAAAAATACTAAATTTGAGGTATGCAAATGACACCATTTTGTAAAGACAATTTAAAGAGTTTGTTATAAAAAGAAAAAGAGAAAATGAAAATCTGGATCAACATTGAAAGAGTAATGTTAGCATGTATGCTGAAGGAGGCAGACAGTGGTCTTTTCTTAAGTGCAAGAACAGGGAAAGGTACACTATTTTGGAGAAGACAAAATTAATCCTTGGGAGGAAGCACAGGCATGTCAAGGATAGCCAAGATTAGTACAGCTAAAATGATGGTTTTTCTCTGTGTGTATGGGGGAGGAGGGTGTTTATTTAAATATTTTTATAAGGTTGCCCAACTTAAACAGCATGACTGGGCAATGTACAACATAAACATAAAATAAGAATTATTATTACAACAACAAAAGTAATAAAACGATCAACAGCAAAAACAATGTATAACTACAAAAGCTAAAATATAAAAGGGCACTCAAGAACAAAACAAAGCAAACATCAGAAGAGAAGTAGTGCACTCAACCAAGCCCTAATGTCTGGGAAGAGAACAGGTCTTAAGGGCTTTTCTAAAGGCAAGGAGAATTGGGACCTGTCATATATCAGGGAGGGGGTAATTGCAGAGAGTAGGGGCAACCCCTGAAAAGACACATTTTCTAGGTTCCATAATATGACAAGACTTAAAAGAAGGAACCTGGAGTCTGCACTCTCTGTAGGAACATGTGAAACAGACAGCTGTTATAATGTATAGATTAAAGGCCAAACAATGAAAGAGTAAATAAAAAAGATGTCATCTTCAAAGTGTGGGCTTGGAGAGGAGTAGTATGACCTGCAATAAGAATCAGACTGGACCAGATAAAAATTGGCTGTTTTCTTGAGGTGATGATGAGCAACCAAAAACACAGCTAGTGGTCATGCGATTTAAATAGATGATAAACTAGTAAAAATGTTTCTGCTAGGCGTAGTTGAGGGAAATAGAAGAATGCTAGCATCCAGGTGAATGGATGGGATTAAGGAAATTGCTGAAAAATTAAGGAGAGTGATTCCCCCCCACCCAAACAAATTCAATAGTCACATTATATGGTCACTAAATATGACTTAGCAACTGCTAAGCATTAGATTTTATAATTAATTATTATATTTGAGGCGGACTGAAGAAATGTATTATCACAGCATAGTGAATGGGTGCCTGAAAAATACCCAGTGGAGGCCAAACACATTTACTGTTATTAATTCAGGTGATAGTGCTTCTGAGTAGTATATTATACTTTTATCTTGGAGCTAGGCAACTAAGCAGTATATCATCAAGGTAAAAGAAATGGCTAAATCTTGTTTTATGTTGTAGAGTCAGCAATAGTTTAATCAATTCTTTTGTATCAAATAAAATAAGTCACATATTACTACTTAATTAATGAGTTCAAAAGATTTACAAAGCACCTAAAAAATAATTTCTGAAATTGCAAATTGCTGACCACAAATGCCTACGTCCTCTTGAACAGACAATGCCCAGAAATAGTTGATGAAGATTCTTTCTACTTTGATTATCAGTTTCTAGATTTTAATTAAAAAAAACACACAACAGCTGAATTAATAAGGCTGATATGAACTTTCTGGATGTAATCTGAAGAAAACTGCATAGGATTTGAGGATTTAGAGACCTAATTGTATATAAAAGACATAAAATTAAAACTGCTGGGTCAGAAAATTTTAGGCTCGGACAACAAACAGTTTTTCCAATGAAAAATTTTAAACATTTGACAACATAAATAGGCCATAAATTAATAAATAATCTCCACTACTTAAAAAAAAGAGTTTAAGTTTTAGCAGATATGGTAGAATAATTATATTAAAAGGCACACTATCTGAAAAGAAATGTGTAATTTTAATAATTTGAACCCCAATCTTCAGTACTGTGTCAGGTGTTTTATTTTTCATTACTATTATTCCATCACAGTGTTTATTGCTCAGAAAACATATATTCCCAGCTACATTGCAACCAGATTGGGGTGATTGTGAAAATGCTGTCTCCCTTTTAAATCATCTTTTATTATAACACTTCTCTTCTTCCCTTTGTGGGTGGGGGCACAAATAAAATATAGTATGTAAACCAATTATTCAACCAAATTACTTTGATCAGTGGGAACTGACAATTAGTGTTTCAGTATCTCAACAGTGAAATCCACACAATAGAGCAGTCTGAAATTCTACTCTGAGCATTAAATGAACGTAGTGAATTTATTTTACAAAGCAAGCAGAGTGTGTGAGAGTGTGTGAGGGAGACTGGATGAATAAAATTAGCTTTGTTCAATCGTTTTCTTAATTCAATTCAACATGTTAGAAGTTAATTGTCTCATTTTTTTAAATTGATAGTTAATGTATTGTGACAGCTCTCTTGACAGAGCCATAGATGACTAATGTCATCACTGAGATAATATTCATAAGAGAAACCTGCCGATCAGTTAATCGATGTATAAAGAAATTTGCCATCCCAACAGCTATTGTTTGGATGACCAATAAAAATAGATCAAAAACATTCCAGGTAGTTCTGGCGTAGTGCTCGTCTAAACTTTGGCATTTTCTATCCCCATCAAAAACACACTGAAGAACAAAATGTGTGACACAGACAAAGCAGAGGCACATGACTGGGTTTATTCCCCAAGCTTGTTCACATCATCACCACTTCCATGAAATAGCTGTGAAGTACAAGAGGATTCTGGGTATTGTCATGCAAATGAGAACACCAAGCACACCACTTTGCTTTGAAATTGCACTGCTGTGACAATTAGCTTTTAAAAACAGAAATAGATTTTCTAGCTTAAAGCTTGCACCACTACCTCTGTGTGTGAAGAGTTTTCGGCTAGGATATGGAGAAGAGAGAGGAACCTGCATATGACACCCGACTCAACTATTCAGTGTTCAGGTTATCAGAGGACAAGCTTTTACAAGCTTCTGCGTGAAAGAGTTACCTCTTTATTCTGATGGCAATCTACAAATATCAAATCAACATACATTAGTTTTATCTCCATCCAGCCGTGGAATTTCATGTTAAAAAACCAAATTGGAGAAGACCATTTAGACCTCTGAGTCAACTTCCAGCTTACTGAAGAAATCGGGATAAAGCTTTGCTGAGAAATAACTGTTTGAATACACCCAGTAAAGTGGAGTCCATTGTTTCTCTGAGTAATGTTGCTTACCGTGAGACAGTTGTTTCCTCAAACATTTAATCAGAATGTTTGCTCTCCTGTAGCTTATATGTATTTATAACTATAACTAACTCCATTCTGGCATATAGAGAACAGAACTTGGCCTTTTTTCTATGTAGCATCCTTTAAGGCAGGAGTTTTCAAACATTCTCAAGCTGCAGAAGCTGTAACAATGGAGTTGGAAGGGACTTTGAAGATCTTCTAGTCCAACCTCTATACCATTTCAGATAAATGATTGTACAATATCTTAAAAATTTCCAGCGATGGAGCATCCCAACTTCTGAATGCAAGTGGTTCTACTAATTAATTGTTCTCACTGTCAGAAAATTTCTAGGCTGGTTTACTGCTTGGTTACTTTGGGTTTTTTTTTAAATCCCTACATTCCTGCTCTGTAGACAAAACACCAATGATAGGAAATTGGCCAAGTTCAAGTGAACTTTTCTCTTTTGCTCTTAATCTCTCATGAAACCTTCAGGTTCAATGAATAGCAATTTGAAAAACCTTGTTTTAAGATTCTTAGCGAGAACTATCGTATCCCATTTTTAAGGGCAAATAATCCCATTGTATATATTTTCCTAGGTCTTAATTTCTAAAAACATTGTCCTATGAATCTATTCCAGTTTGTCTGAAATGAATCCTTCTTTAGTGCCCCAAACCAGACACAATACTCTAATTCGGAGTATGAGTAAGGCAAACTAAAGTAGGAGTAATAGTTTCTATGATTTAAAAAAACCCTATATTTCCTTTAATGCAACCCAAACGTGCATTTCTTTTTCTTACAGCCATATTATACTATTGACCCATATTCAATTTGCAATCAACTACTATTGATAGATTTTTTAAAAAAAAACGTAACAATAGCCAAACCAGGTATTTCTAATCATGTAATTATGCATTGAGGTTTGTGTTAGTGCACAACTTTGCATTTTTTTTCTCTGTAATTTCATTTTCTAACCTATCAAAATCATTTTGAATTTTATTTTTATGTTCCAGAATATTAACTATCCTATCCAATTTTGTGTCATTTGAAAATTTTATAACCATTCCTTCTATCCTCTCATCCAAGTCATTAATCAAAATGTTGAAAAGTGCATGATTCAGGCCTGAACTTTGTGGTACCACTGGAAAACCTCAATTTAGTTTGATGAGCAACTACCGATAAGCCCTCTGTGAGTATGATTATTTCTTCTGCCATCTTCCTTTTTTCCACTTTCTCAGTGGAATTGTTTATAAATTCAGGCTAAAGGAAGGGAAAATAAAAACTATTGTGTATTGTCCAGAATATATGAATAGGAGACACCAGAGATCTCAAAATGAAAACTGTGATATTTGAACCCAGATGTCTCCACTATGCCTCACTGGAACAGAATACTTGTTGGCTTCGTCTCTGATGCACTGCAGCAGTGTCCTGTAATGACAAATGTCTCTATTGCAATTTTCATAACAGTAGAGTCATGTTACCCAAGGGAGCTGCTATAGCCCATGTAACCGTTGTAGTCTGGTTTCTCATTCTATGCAACCCTTCTCATAGTATACATTCAGTTAAAGACTTGCTGGAAAATACTAGCTGAGCCTGTTGAAACTTTTAAAGCAGGAGTGTCTAACCCTGGCAACTTTCAGACTTGTGGACTTCAATTCCCAGAATTGCCCAGCCAGCCATGAGGAAGTTGAACTTCAATTCCGGACGTGGAATACCACAAGTCTTAAACTTGCCAAGCTTGGACACCCCTGCTTAAAACTGTTTCACAACCATAAGGCCTAACATTTTCCACAGGCTTTTTTTTTCTAGAACACAGTATTTTAGAAGAAAAGAAGTCTAACGGGTTCCTTCTTGTAGATCCTGTATCCTAAAGGAATGTGTGGCTCTATCTTTCTGTACTAACATCTGATTGTATGAGTTGAACTGTCTGCTACCAAGAAACTTCCAAGGTCCACATGGTAGCTCAACTCTCTCTTGCCATTGTCTGCAACTATTTGTACTCTTGATTCTGTCCAAAGCAAGGACCTCTCTATTTGATTATATAACTGCAAAATCTTTATATGCATCATTATTGTTGAAAGAGAAACTTTATAGACATAACCAAAAGGATTAGACACATAGGATTTCTTCTCATTGTAGAAAAATCACTAGCAACCATTCCAATGTTTCTCAACCTTGGTATAACTTTAAGTTGTATGGACTTCAACTCCCAGAATTCCTCTACCAGCAGCATAACACAATATTTGTAAGAAAAAGGGTGCTAGAGAAAGGAATACAAGTTCAGAAAAGCTATGGTTTTCAGATATGGTTCAAAACCAATTTACTGCTTTCATATTAATCCTTACCTGGCTTCCAGTTTCTTTCACCCTGAATTTTCCCATTTATCTTAAAAAGTATAATTTATTTTATTTATTTTTATTTTTTTTTACATTTATATACCGCCCCATTCCGAAGACTCGGGGCGGTTTACAACTTATAAGCAATACTCT